>JANHAO010025467.1:0-11338 GCA_026873985.1 Saraca asoca
TCATCACCCTCGGTATAAACATAGAAAGAAAGATGATGGGAAGAAAAAAGGCATACCGCATAAAATACTTCGTTATCTCCCTTTGGGCTTTAAGAATGTAAATTTTATGATTAGGGTATTGGCAAGCACTTTGTTTGAAGTAACAAATTGCTCATCGATTGCCTTTAACAGATCCCTTATATTGTTATGTTACTCAATAGAACCATGAATACCAGTAGAGATATTGATCTTTATGAACATGACACTAAGGTAATTAAATTGCTCCCATTGTTCATAAAGAGCTCTATCAGCTTAAGTGTTGGTTGTAGGAATAATGGGTTCATCTTTCTTTATAGCTTAATTAATATCCATCTATCCTAAATGAAGGAAAACTCATTCCTTACAAACTTTATAGTTGTCATCCTTAAGTTCAAGAATATCACATTTCATATCAAAACAATTCGTAGGTTGCTTAGCTACATAAAATAGTAAATATGCTTACAAACTAAATTTTCAGACTAGAGAAATAAATCATGTTTTACCAATGTAAATCATACAAAAAATAAAAAATAACAAATAAAAAATATATCTAGTGACATAAAACTAGCCGGTGGGCTAAAGTCCTAATTCAATTAAATTTATTTAGCTGTATGATAAAACTATCAAATCATGTTCCTTTTCTTAATCCCTATGGGTAAATTAAGAAATATAATTGGATATTTTATCCCAATTAATTATACTAATATAATAAAAATTCCTGTGAGATAAAATTTATTATATCAAGCAAAATTAATCACAATAAATGTCCTTAAAATATATGTGATCATAGACAAATCAATATATAATTTTTCATAATTAAATGTGTTGTGGCTAAATTCTAATTAATTAAAATTATATGAATCACTAGGCATTTAAATAACTTAACATAAATTATTCGTGCATAAAATTGCAAAAATAAAGGCAATTTCCCAAATATGAACAAAATTACAAATTACGTACTAAATTTAATTGAACCAAATTATGCATAACATATCCAAATTTATACATGCAAAATAAATAATTAAAGCACATAATTTTCATAAATTAATTTCCCTACGAAATTACAATATTCATACCAAAAAATATTATAGCACAAACTAAAATTTTATGATTTTTTTATAAAAAATGCCAAATTATGAAACTATTTATTAAAATAAAATTTATGAAATTGTTTTCAAAAATACCCAAAATAAAAATTCTAAAAAATAGAATTTTTTTTATAAATTTTTGGATTTTTAAACAACAAATCATTTTGATATTTAACAAAAATGGTGCCGTATTGATTCTTTAAATAACGGTCTTCATCTTTACCTCCAATGACATGTCGTTTGAATTTAACCAAATAAACGATGCATTGTGAAGGTTATCATTAACCTCTGTTTGGATTCTCATGACCCAAATCATAACTCGATGTAACCTGAATCTTAACTCAGCCGTTCTAAATGATTTTTGACGTCCGATTCATCTTTTTTAATTATAGAAATGATAGAAATCTTTAAACTTAATTATTTCCATCAACAAAAATTCAAAAAATCCAGAAAATTATCAATCTAATATATATATATATGCATATTCGGCCATTTTGCAGGAAAAACTCGATTTCAAAAACTTAGGTTTGTAATATCATAATGCTTAAAAATTGATAACCTAATGATTTTTAAACATAAAACTTAAAGAAAATTAAGTTTCCAGGTAAAACCAAATTTTCGACATTAATGGGTATTTTTGAAGAAAATTTTCAGAAAATTATTGTGTCAAGGTAGAGGTACAAACCTAGCTCTGATACCATATATGAGTAATACTCAAATGCTAATGATCATAAATACAAACTGCAATGGAAGCGAGATAGAACAAATTACCTCTGGCCATTGACGTCAGTATTTGAAAAATGAAATTACTCCGTACACCACATTTAGAGTTGTTTGAGAGCTTCCAATGCCATGTTGTTTTCTCTCAGAATGATAATAATTCTCTCTATATAGGTTAAAAATGGCATTGAACACCTAAATCTTGTAATATCAAGACTTTCGGCTATCACCAAGATATCGAAACTGGTTTCAATAATTAATGGACATTATATTGGCCATATTTAGTGTAAATAACGGTCTACTAATTATGGAGATATTTCTTACAAGAAGTTCTTTGAATATGCCCATAACGTAGGAAATTTCATGAACTGCATAATTGTCTGAAAGAAATATATACTTGTTATCTTAGGAAGAGACAAAAAAAGTTATTACAGTAACTCGTCATCCTTGCTATACTTTCAATTTCATATCTCTTTTTACCAATTGCAAATTTCATGTCTATGGCCTTCAAATCAAAGGTCTGACATATACACCGCTTAAATTTCAAAGTATCACACACAGTTTACCAAAGATGTCTCGTTACAAAAAAAACAAAGAATTTTTCATGACATTGCCCGAAGCTTTGAAATCGCGAAAAATCATGAAAAAAGTGTGAGAAATCTTAGAATTATGGAGTTTCAATTTTTTTTTTTTAACTTTTTCATGATTTCCCATAGTTTAGAGTCGTGGAAAGTAAAACTTGAACTTTCCCACAGTTTATACTCAAATATGAAGTCCTTGCAAAACTTTAAAATATGATTTTTTGGATAAAATTGTGAATCTTTGCCTCAAGAAACGTTGTGTGAAAGCTAATTATGTCAGCAACCTTAGACATCAAAACTCTTATTTTCCTCTTTTTTTTTTTCTTCTTCCTTCTTCTCTGCCACTATTGCTATGTTGTCTTGCTGCCATTAATTTTCACCGACGTTGGAATTTTTTCTAACCATCTTTCATGAGCTTTCTAATCTCTACTGAAGATAGGCGATTTTGATTCAATTAATTTTCATTTTTATCTAAAACTTGAGATATTAGAGTAAATTTTTTATCTGTATTTAGGGTTGATTGTTGAGGATTTGAATATGTATTTAGTGTTGATTGTGTTATTTTTAATGTTGAATATGTGTGTGCTAAAAATATTGATAAAATTTTTGTGTTTTGGGATTGAATATATGTATATTTATGATGGTTATGTTGTTAGCTATTAGGAAATTTTTAGTTTATGTTGTATATATTATCTTGTGTTTTTTGTATTTTTTTTTTTTTTTGCTGTTGAATTTATTTATGTTATATATTTTATCTGTGATAGTTATATTATGCGTGTTGCAAATATTGTTGTATATTTTATCTAAGTTACATAGGTGACATACATTAAGAAATATTAAAAAGAAAATAATATTTCGGCATTCACATTTTATTTTAGTTTCTAATAAGAAATTATTAGACAGGTATTACTTAAAACGTCACATTTAAACATTATTATTTATGTTTTGACAATTAGGAGTATGGGCCCGACTTTTTTAAATAAATTAAATACAAGTTGACTTGAAAAATGGCTTTAACTTCTCAATGACATTTTTTATGTATATTTGTATTGTATAAAATTTATATCACAATTCATTTTATGTTTTAATTTCAACTAATTAATTCATATTAATCAAATTTATACAAAGCATATCATTATTATTTACTAATTTAAATATGTGATTACTTGCAAAAGGTATATCACTGTAATTATTTGTGAAAGTATATAATATCAAAATTAAACTTACAAGAGAATATATGCCTTTTCTTTAATTCACACAAATTAGTTACAAAAAGTTTGAAACTCTAATTGCGACTCTTTTTTATACATTTTATAAAAAAATGTACAAGTATGTAATGTTTATGTCAAATCAAAGTATAATGCTAAATTAAAATATATATTTAATCTTTACATTATGTTGAATATATTTCTTTTCTATTGGAAATAATATGTTTTGAGTATAATATAATTTTAAAATATATCATTTATCTTAAATTTGTTCTAAATATAATACTAAATTAATATATATATATATATATTTTTCCCTTTAGAAATAATGCAAATCAAGGTAATATCCGTTTTAGGTTTAATACAATTTTAAAATACAGCCTTTATCTTAAATTTGTTTTTATAGGTTTTTGCAAATAATTATAATGATATACCTTTAGCAAGAATCGCAATACTAGTGATATGTTTTGTGCAAATTTAATTGATACAAATTAATTAGTGAAATTGAAAAATAGAATTAATTATAATTTTAAATTACGTAAGTTAATTATAGTAAAAATATGCGTGATATATGTATTGAAAGGCTAAGTCATTTAATCATTTTTTCAAGATAACTTATATTTGACCTATTTAGAAAAAGTTAGACCCACATACCTAATTATCAAAATGTAAATGATAATATGTGCATGTGACGTGTTACATGTTAGACATTGCTTATCTAATAATTTCTACATTTCTATTTAAGTATTTACAATCATTCATATATATATATATATATATATATAATTTTCAGCAAACTCTTGCACCGACTCCTTCTTATTTTTACAAGTTCTCTGAATCTGCCCATAACGCAGGAACTTTTGATCTCATGAACTGCATGATTATGTGAAAGAAATATATATTTCTTTCCTTATGGATTAAGGAAGTCAGTATCTTAGGAAGAGAATAAAAAAAAGAAAAAAATTATTGCTATAACTTGCCATCCTTACTATACTATCAATATCATATCTCTTTTTACCATTTGTAAATTTCATGTTTATGGCCTTCAAATCGATGGTTACACGCATGCATATCTTGCAAATTCAAATATCGAAAATTACAAAGATACTTCTCAAGCTTGGATTATAAGAAATTTTTTACTGGATTTTCTAGGCTGAATGTGCAAAGCATGTATTGGACGTGTTGAAAAGTGAAGGAGTGGAGTCCGTGTAAGCTAATTTAAACACTACTAACTTTGAAGAATTTAAATGGAAAGTCGCATCAGTTGCAATATTGCAGATACTGATAGATATAAAAATAGAGAGTCCACGATGCACTTAAAAATCTTACACATGCATAATGCGTAATTATAGCCAACAGGAAACGGTTACTATTGTGACAAAGCTCATTGCTGCATCTAATTGTGTTCGAAGCTGTATGTAGTATAGACAATATTAGTTTATTAATTAAGTGGGAAACTCATTAAGTTATGGTGCACGTGATCCTACTGATCAGTCAAGGGACCACAGAGAGTAATTTTATTGAACTTGCACGATTGTCCCTGCAACAAGTCCCCAGGCTTTCGTTGTTTGGACTCAGACAGATACTGACAAGAAGTATTAATTAACCCAATTTGTTTGTGGCACCCTGGTGTCTACTACCGAACAATCCTTGTGTTTTGTGAGGTTAAAAAGTCGTCCACGACTAATCTTCCTATCTTTCATCAACTCAATGGTAAATTTTTCATTGGGAAAGTTTTTTTTTTTTTAATTGCGTATTGTGAAAATTGCATTTTGGGGCAGTCGCGTGGAATTTCCTTGTGAAATTTTCAAGGAGTAGAAGGCTTTTGAATTTTGAAAAAAATATTAAATTATTATACTACTCTTTATACATTTATTCAGTTTTTAATCGGGCTTTCATAATTTAAAATATCTCAATTAATTTTCATATTTATCTTTTTGTTTGTAATTAGATACTTCAACTTATTGTTTTATTAAATTTATTAGTAATCCACGTAAATAATGATTAATTAATGATTTATTTAATAAAAGATATATAATCCATCCTTTCCTTTTAGAAATAAAATAATTTTATTAATTATCTTATTTTTTAATAATATTTATCACTTATATATAAATAAGAATAATCAAAAGATCTGCATTAATAGTGGTTGAGATAACTAATAAAATGTTGTTAACATATGTCAGTTATTAGTAGGTTTTACTAAAAAATATAAGTAAAATATTGAATTAGAAACTAAAATTAAGTATTAATTAGAATTAATTTTAAATTTTAAAATTATAAAAATTTAATTAAAAATGAAAGGAAATTATAAAGAGGGAGAGAGTAACCTTGCAAGCATTTGAACATGAACAATATTTTAAAATGAAGTAGCAAAAGTGATAAAAAAAAATAACTTAAAGATAACAAACTATGGTAATATGGGATTTAGTAAGCAATTTATCCATAGGCAAAGTCTCCTTTATAACATGACTATCACTCTCACTAAGCAAGCTGCAAAGGTGTTGAGATGAACGTGGATATCAGTAAACTAAGCATTGTTGGCTTGTTAAAAGACATTCATATTATTATCCATTTTAATCATCTAGTTTTGAAGTCTTTTTTTAGCCTCATTAATCCTCCTCATAAGCTCCTCATAGAATTTATCTTAGTTTAGGTTCCTTTGTTGGAGAAAAGCCATCATTCCATCCAACAAACTTGCACCACTAGAAGAGGAAGAACCCCAGCCATTTGTTTCTTCACCTAGTGGCCATTCACAATTTGAAAAATTCATCTTTCTTATATTTGACTCATTGATTATGGTGGAGGCATTTACTAGCATAATATTAATCTCATCAATCAGCTTAATCTTAAAATGTTGAAAATTCTTAGTGATAAATATACCATAGGGCAGAAAGTTAGTATCAATCTTGATGTTGAACTTGGCTATGCGATGAATGATGAAGAAAAAAAAATTAATCCTTTGCTTTGCATTAATAGCTCACATTAGAAAAAGCTCATCTTCTTGGATTTGGGTAAAGTTGTTGTTTTTGGGAATAATTACCTTGGCAAACATATAGTGAAGCAACTTGTTTTCAACTTGGCCATGTGATGGATGATTAAGAAAGGAAAATTGATCATTTGCTTTACATTAATAGCTATAGCAGAAAAAGCTCATCTTCATGGATTATGGCAAACTTGTTGTTTTTGGGAATGATCACATTGATAAATATGTAGTGAAGCAACCTCTTTTCAATTGATAAGTTGCTTGCCATTAGCAAGCCTTGAGGATGTGAAGTGTCAGGTGGCAAATAGATGGTTTGGATAGATTTGGATCAAGTTACTAATGGATGAATCAATAATAATCTATTTATCTATTTATAATCCAATTAAATTTATATGAATCATCTGTATATAAGGGTCAGACTTAACCCATTAATTTACCCATTTAACAATCAATGTCTTTATATTATTTTATTGTGATTATTTTTCTTACCATTACAATTATATTTTGTTGCAATCATTAAAATAATTTTTCACTATTAAAATTTTAAATTATATTTTAACTCTACTATTGAAAAATATTTTTTTACTATTAAATTCTAAATTATATTTCAACTCCATTATTAAAAAAATAATTTTTTTAATATTATAATTTTAAATTATTTAAAAATATGTTATCTAAATCTACAAAATTGAAAAAACTAATAAACTAAGAATAAATATTTTTTAGTGTCATACTTTCTCTTTTTTACTTGAAGTTTTTCTACATATTACACACAACATGTATAAAAAATGAAAATTGAATAAATGTGATCCCAAATTGATATTTCTTTAAAATTTGAAATATTTAGAATAAAAAAGTGCACCTTATCTAAAATTGACATTTTTCAAAAAAAAAACTTAAAAATTTAGTAAAAAAAATAATTGATCACTAATATTTAAATAAAAAAATTAAAACGAAATATATTACATAAACCAATATTAATTGACTTTTGAAAAATTTTCAACTGTAAGTATCTTTACAAAGATTAAAATGATAAATATATAATCTTTTTTATCTTACCAAAGATACTAAATATACTACCTTTTTATCCTATTAAAATGTTAAACATAAATATAAATAGATAAATGGTTATCTATTGGTTGACTAAATATGAACCTTATTTAATAAGGTCAATAATGACCAATCTACATTTATTCAAAAGCTAATATGGATGGACATGGATATGTCATAACAAGAATGAATTTAAGAATATAGGTCATAATTGCTAGGTCTATTAGCATGTGTGATTATGTTATGATTTTGGAATTTATGATTTTACCTTTATTTTTTTATTTAATTTAGTATAATACTTTTTTAAAAAAAATATTTATTTTGAGTTTTAAATAAAAAATTAAGTTAGATGGATCATAGATACCCATGGATGTATCTTTAATAACTCTTTTATTAAGTAAAATATCATCTTATCCATCCATTTGACCCCCTAAATATTATAGATGGATTTAAATTGATCCAAAGATAGATGGATTCATGGATATCCATTCATTTTTGCCAGCCCTAGTGAAGTGTAATTTTGGGGGGGGGGAATGATCTTCAAAGCAACATTCTTATTGTAATTTGGTAAGGACACTCCATAATTTGATGAATTCACCCATTTATCATCATCATGTGCCTTCATATTGAAATTTTAATCAACTTCTTCACATTAATATTAATTCTTCCTCCTTTCAAATTACAAGTATTTTACCACTATAACCTAAAGCAATATAAAACATTTTCATAAGTTTTGGATATGTAGAAGCATGATAAGTAGCAAAGTCAAACAATCCAATTTCTTGTGTGATTTTTGGAAAATTTCAATCTAGAACCTTTAAAGAATTTAGCATCCATACATTTCAAAGGGGTAACTTTCTTAACTTTAAGAGTGTTCAAGTAAATCTCATACTCCTTGGAAAAAAGAAAATACTTATCTTTAGTAAGTAGAAGGGTGGAGAAGGAAGAGTAGCTACAGAGGAAGATTCACTTGACCCTTTTGGGATTGTTTTTCTCTTCTTTTGAGCATAACCATCCTTCATTATGATGCCTTTGTGATTTGAGAAGAAGAGAAGGTTAGGGTTTCTAAGGATTTTGGGCTTTTGGTGGGATGTGAGAAATTTGGGGAAATTTTTGGGAAAACAATTGGTGGGGTTTCAAGAGAATGAATGGGAGGTGAGTTTTGGTGAAGTAATTTGATGAAAGAGTGAGAGAAAAGAGTGATTTTTTTTGGAAGAATTTGCGAGGGAGATGAAAGATGGCTTTAGGGTTCCTGAAAGGCTTTTGAGAACGAGCGATAATTTTGCAGAAAAATTCTTTAAATCAACGCCCTAATCGATTAGTGAAATTTAATAGAAAATGGCTTAACCGATTAAGGCCTTCTGAGTGAACCAAACAATAAGCCTAATTGATTAACAAGTTCAGTTCAAAAATTGACTAATCAATTGAGGTAAAAACCAAAGCACCTTTAAAATGCCTTAATCAGTAGGTTGTGCAAATTTTTTTTAAAAAATGATTTTTTCATTAAAAATGCTTTTTAATTTAGTCACTAATTATTTTCTTTATATTCCAAACTCATCCCATATACCTTTGTTCATGAAGTATTACTTGCAAAGAAAGATACTGCAATACATCCATTGCCTAACTTAGAAAACAAATTAAATAAAAACAAAGCAAATAAATAAATTGTAGAATAATATTTTTTTAAATACCAGATTTTGCTTTGGCTCTCATGCACATCTACTAAACAAAATCATTCTTGAGTTTTTGGTATCCAAATAGTTTTGGGTCCTTGAATATTAGTATAGATCACTTTTCTTTTGAAAATCCAAATCTTTTTAATTCCAATATAAAAATTTCTTCTATAGGTACAATAATAATTTGTATGTCCAATTTCCCTATAGTAAAAACAAGTTATTTTGGGCTTTTGTTTCTTTTTTTCATCAATGAAAAAAGGTTTTGATGTGGGAAAATTTTACATTTAAATCAAAATCAAGACCTTCTTTGCTAGTTCCAACCCTTTAAAAAGACAAAATCTCATCAAGTACCCCTTTTTCCTTATGTGAATTTCTCAAGAGTTTTGTTTAAATCATTTATTTATTTATTTATTTGAGATTTTCACATGAGGAACAAATTTGTGAAGAATTTTTTAGATCTTCAATTTCACTTAGTAATTCATTTTTTTCTTACCGAAGAGATTCAACTTCTTCTAAAGAAGATATAATCTTCCTTGAAAGAAATATTTTCATTTTGGCCATAATCAATTCTTCACAAAATTTTTCAAAAGTTTCCTCAAAATTAGAATTTTCAAAATTAGTTTTACTTACCTCATTACCATTGCCTATGGCCATTAGACATAGGAAAGCTTCCTCATCTAGAGCTTCGTTTTCACAGTTGGAGTGGATTTCTTCATTTCCCTATGTAGCCATGTGAGCTATTATCATTTTTCCTCTTATTCTTTATCCTCTCTAGCTGAAGTTGTTTTTTGAGATAATTTGGGCAATCAAATTTAATGTAATCCACTTTCTTGAATTCATAGCATGTGGGAGAGGTTGAATTTGAGGCATACCTTTCAGTCACAGCCTTTTTGGGGAACTGAGGTTTCCTTTTACCTTTAATTTTACTTACCCTTCGCAATCTTTGATATTTTTTGAGCGACAAGGACAAGTTTTTCTTTAATGGAGGTATCACTAGTTTCATCCATGCTCTTAATATCATTTTCACCATCTAAGATAGCAGTTCCTTTGAGAGCTAAGTTCTTCCTTTTCTTGTCTTCTTTATTTGCCTTGGTGAACCTTTTCAATTCTAATTCATGTTCTTCCAAATTCCCAAATAGTTCCTTAAGAGTTAGCATACCCAATGTCATTGGTTCTTTGATTGCATTTATTTTGGGTTGTCATTCCACCATTATTGACTTGAGAATCTTAAGCACTAAATCTGCATTATCAAAAGTATTGTTATGAATCTTAAGATGATTAACAATAGAAGTAAAACATTATATCATATCCTTGACAATTCACCTTCTTCCATTTTAAACAATTCATATTGATAAACAAGTGCATGCATTTTTGAAGTTTTAACTTATTTTTATACGAACATGTGTAATTTCAAGAGCATCTCAAATTTCTTTAGTCATTTTGCAATTTGATACTCTTTCGTATTCATTAGGCCATAAGGAGATGCTTTTCGTTTTCATACTCACTCCATTCTTTCCTTGATATTAAAACATCAATGCCATCATTTCCTTTCTTAATGGGTAGATTATATGCATGCTTGATTATGTCCACATATCTATATCTATTGCATCAAGAAAGTCGTTCATCTTTTACTTCCAATAAGTATGATGTTGTCAATTGAAACTTGGAGATTTATTTAAAGGAGGACATTCAGGCAAAATACTAAAACCGCTTGAGTACATCCTAGACCAATCTTGAAATACTTAGATCTTAACACAAGAGCCAAAGCTTTGATGCTAATTATAGCTTTAGGATTTAATCCAATAGGGGATGAATTGGATTTTAGTACTTTTTGGATATTTTTAAAGAGATAATCTTAAACCTTGAGAAATGAAGATGAATATCTTGGTGAAAGAAAATTAAATAATAAAAAATAAAAGAACGTGGAAGAGAAGTACAAACACAATATTTATAGTGGTTCTCCCAAGAAGATCCACTTCAAAGAGTACATCCACTCTCCATTGCTCATAAA
>JANHAO010025468.1:0-11337 GCA_026873985.1 Saraca asoca
TAAACTCACTAAGATTTCATCAACCCAAGATGTGTTTTTTTAGTGAAAACCTTCATTTAAATAATAGTCCATTTGGTGATCAATAACTAAATTATCTATGTCATGCAGAAGCTTGGAATTTCATTTTCCATATAAATAAAGGTTTTAAATTTCATCTATATTCAATATAATTAGTTTTATAATTTCACTTATTCATGTATTATCATATAATTAAAAAATTTAATAAAATTTTCTATTATTAGTAAAAATTTTGAATTACTCTTATTTTTATAATGACATAATATCTCCTTATTCATTAAAAATATAAAAAATTTATATTAATAATAAATTAAATTTAAACTCATAAATAAATTGACAAATTTGTCCATCGCATCATGTTATTGGCTAAAAACAATTTTGTTGACCTTCCTAACCTTTTTTATTTTCATAGGAATTTGGGCTTTAGAATCACAGATCCGTAACTGCTCATATTGGGCCAACCATTGATGACATTTGGGCTTATTGATTGCAGTTTTTTGTTGTCACAATTTTTGGACTTGAATCCTCTTAATTGGTAAATTTATAGGAGAGATGAACACAATTTCTTCTACTGAAGTTCATATTTTTTTTTCTAGGGATTCACCGATTTAATAAAAAAAAATTAGTATTTATATTTCTCATGAATTTATATTCTCATTTTTTTTAGAAAATTGAGAAAATCTAGATTCAAGATTTTTGTGATTTAAGGCTTCCTTCTTTTGCTTTAATGCGATCTTTTCCTTTATATTTGAAATGGTTAAATACAAGATTTTATTTTATTTTTAAATAAATTTTATTTTAAAAGATATTTGGATATAGATTAAAGAAGATTTTATTTATAATTCTTATTTTAATCATATTTGTATTAATATAATGCTATATATCAAAGGATTTCACTATAATATTCATTTTATCTAGCATAAAACATATATTACATAAAAAAATTTACCTTTATTTTCATGTTTTATTTATTATGATACTATCAAAATATACATATAATTAAATTTCATATATCTTTTAATATATTTTAAATAAAAACATTTGAAAATGAATTAAAATTATTATTTTTGACATAAATTTATATATTAGAATTTATTTATAAAAAAATTGAACTCATTCCTAGTGAAATGAAATACATTCAATTCTAGAAAAATTAATTTCAAACAAAAGTCTTTTTCTGTCCCCCTTCAAGTATTTGCCTCTGTTTTCATGCGTTTTAGCATTGGAAGAGAACTTTTCCACACCTGCCCTCAGGGATGGAGCCACGTTACCAAAAACATTTTTTCACACAATTATATATGTGTTAAATAATTTATCCACTAATTATTATATTAATCTCCCAATTAAAACTTAATATTAAAAAAAATTTCTCTTAATTTAGCATAGTATTAAATCAATAATATTCTATGACAAAATGAACTAAACACAAAAGACATCATATATAATATTATGTGCCCAATACAAAATTTATATGTTAATAAAAAAATTTAAAGTTTTCTTGTCTTTTGATGTATGAATACTAATATCACTATCTAATTTTTTTTCAACTTACAACTTTTTATGAATTATTAGAACTGATTTTGCAATTATTTCACAGAAAAAACTATAATTTTGTATGAATTTCTTGTATAATTAGTATGCGAATACTTTTCATTCTACCAATAACAATCACAATACAAAAATTTTCTAACACATATAATATTTAATGCAAACTTACTACTTTTTGTTGTGAAAAAGTTATTAAAAAAAAAGATAAAATTGTTAACAAAAACAATAACAAAACGAGTTGATACTATCCACTCATTTTTTCAAATATATGTCAAAATAGATTTAAATAAATAATATTATATATATATATATATATATATATTGTCTCCAAGTCAAATTTTCTAACTCCATCCTTACGTGTCTTGGTGTTACAAGTTGGTCTTGTCAATTAATTTGGTAGGTAATTATGTTCAGTTTTGCATGAAACTTGGTGCAAAAATTAATTATAAGAAGGAGGTGTTGTGGTTCGAATTTGAGAGTAAATGCACTTGTGAATAATTTTTCTGAATTTTTCTTGTTTTGGGGGTAAATGTATTTTTTTTAGCATTGATCGTTTATTCAATATAAGTAGATAAGTGCATGATTGCGATCCTTATATTTTTATCTTTGTGTCCATATGAGATGACACATTAGAACCCTTTAAAGTTAAAAGAAAAGTCCTTATATCAATTTGGAAGAAGTATATTTACTCTTACCATTTGGGATTTTACTTTGAATGCTTTTTAAGGGGTGCATCTAGTGACTTGAGTAGATACTGTGGCTCAGGCTAAAGATTAGAGTATAGATTTTAGATACTCTTCTTATACACTCAAAATTATGTAATGTGATATATATTAACAAATGAAGTTGTCTCTCTCTTTTTCTTTATTTTAAAAAAAGTCCCTTTTCGATATATACTATAGGCTTTTTGTGTGACATGTTCTTTAAGATTTGGTATGCATTAATGCTTCAACTACACGTTCATGTTTGCTTGCGGATATATTGTGTATGAAATTTTTGTTGTATGGATGATAGAATCCTCAATGTTCTAATTATTTATTCAAGTGTAACTTAAGTTTATTAAAAAGTTGGTATATCGGCCAAGAGTTGGTGGCATGTGCTGCACGATTTTGACTAGACATCTATCGGCCTGTGACATTTGACTGGATCATCCCTGTGTCAAATGTCTCTTTCCACATGTATTTGCAAAACAACCTAAGCAGATTTTGTTTGAAGTATACTGATTTCTAGTTTGGGAGCTCTTTAAGTGTACTCTTGTTGGAACATGATCATGTCTCTACTTTGTATTGTTTTATTGACATTGTTAACATTATTGGTTTTTGATTGATGATGGTGAAAAAATATGCTCCTAATTTTTTAAGAAAAATAAAACAAAAAGCAAAAAAAGTGAATATTTAGCATGCGTCTGATTTGAGAATATATTTTCTATTTTTATTTTTCGGAAACAATTTTCATTTTCAGATTTTTTCACTCTTTGAAAACATGCCTAGTATCAATTTATATGATTTTTCATTTTCACCAATAAAATTGTATGTAATCTTCTCATTTAGAAGTTTTTCTTATTGAACAGATGAATGTTCAAATGGAAAATATTCTCCAAAAATTGTCTTTTTCCAACCATGATTAATTTGCATTTGCCCCTGCATTTGCAGTTTCTACTTCAAATTATCACTTCCTCTGTAGCAGTGTACGCTTTGTTTTATTATAGAACCCAATCCTGTCATTGTTGATTTTGCAGTTTGGTTCTTGTTAAACTACTTGATTTCAAGAATCAACTTGAAGGGAGTGCATGCAAACTGCAAAGCTCACAACTCAATTTACAACTCCAAAGTCAATCCAAACTGATAGCACTAACGCAGACTGAAACCCTGCACCGTTTTGTTGTCATTTCCTTGCATATACCTTGCACTGTCTCATTCTTTCAATCCATTCTCTCCCTTTAACCTGTCTGATCTTTTTTCCTCGTCTTTGGAAGTTTTTTCTGTGGAGGGTAAGCGATCTTTTTGCCTCGTATTTAACCCGTCCAGCTAAGTATGGCTAGACCTACCAATGGAGGATAATGGCCAGCACTTATCACTGATTTAGACAAAGCGGATTAGCTGCAAAAAGAAAAACTACTAAAGCAACCTTATCATTTTGAATCTCAGCAGACCAATTACTTGGATATGGAAGAGGTTGAGACCAACTTTGTTGTTCAGTTGCAATAGATTGAGGAATATTGTTTTGAGGTTCTTGACCATATTATATTTAAGAAATTTGAGCAGTCTTCTTTGAAAGGGTTATTTATCAATATTCTGACTACAGTTGTTAAGGACAAAAATCATTATAGGATGATTACAGAATCAAAGGTTAATAGAGCTCAAGCTTCTATAGGAAAAGTGTTGAAAAAATAAATACCATAAATGATAATAGTCAAATCAACAGATTTATTGAATCATGCTACAATGCATTAAATTTATACATATAAATTTAGTTAACAATGATAAGATCATACTTGATATTACATGAAAATCCATAATATTAAAGCATTCCTTTAACATGCTCATCCTTATAACCCTAGTAAAGAAAATGGAGCAAAAACTATATCTAAAGTTTTAATGGGACAACTACAATTTTACTAGAATATAAATAGGGACATACCTTGTTGTAAATTACTAATCCAACTGACTTATCATTATTAGCCCAGTGACAAGACACATACCACTAAAGTCTATCAATGGCCTAGGTGTCATTATAAGTCCAATAATTTGATCACATAATTAATTGATTTATAATAATTAATTACTGTGACATTCATTTAATCCAATAACATATGATCTAATTAAACTATGGTAGTCCATATAGAAAAATTCCAACAATCTCCCACTTGGATAACATAGTTTAATAAATGAGAACTTGAATTATAATATGAGGCTACAATGATGAATGTCAACAACAATAACAACAATGATACAATTGCAACCACAGGTCAACTATAAGTATCCAATAATGTAGATTATAATATCTGATAGGGATGCTAATGTTATATATATCTTGAATACTTATGTTCCAACGATTGAAACATAATATGGAATATGTGAGAAAATAGACATACACATCAAATTGTGATCATATGTATATCTTTAAAAAATGGTTCATGCATTTGTCCAAAATATCCAAAATAAGAATAAATCTTAGCATAATAACGAGACAGGGTCTAAATGTCTCCATCGATATGTCATAGAAAAAATGTGCACAATCAACAAAGTTATATATGCATATATATATATATATATATAAAACATGTGACAATGTCATTAATATTTCACTAGTCTCAAGATAATAATGTTTCATTTAGAAACATGAAACTTTCACAAACCTTAAACATCGAAAGGCTTAACCAAACTTGTTATAATTAATTGTTCATAAGCAATTTAACATCTAAGCCTTTGGTTAGTGGATTTACAAGCATATAATTCGTCGCAACATGTATAATACTTGTGTATCTTTTCTCTTAAATAAATTGATACTTAATATCAAAATAATTTTGTGTGCAGTACTTTCATTATTATTTTTAGAGAAGTTCATTATGTTAACACTATTGCAATATATGGTTAAGGTCCTATATATGCTCTTTATAACTTTGAATCCAGATATTAGATTCCTTAAGTAAACAGCCTTACAAGCAATTTCACAACATGTGACACATTCTGCCTTTATAGTAGAGGTTATTGTCATTGATTGCTTAATAGTTTTCATGGTATAGCTCCTCCTATCATCATGAAAATGTTCCCAGATATCAACATCATATCATCTAAATAACTCACAAAATCAAAATCAAAGTAGCCTGCAACAATTAGGTCACTAGATATATAATAGGTCAGCATAAAGATTCTTTGTACTTTATAGATACTCCATAACTTTTTTTACAACAGTCTAATATTTCTGACCAAGATTACTTAAGTATCTTTCAAGTACACTAAGCCAATAGTGATATCAAGAAGTGTACATACTTGAGTATACAACAGGCTACCTATAATGGAACCATATGGGACCATCTTTATTGTAGATCTCTCATCATCATTTTGAATACATTGGCTTTGGAAAGAAATCCACCCTTTTGAATGAGTGTAGAAAAATAAGAGCATGAATCCATATTGAACCTCTTGAGAACTTTCTCAATATATAATCTTTGAGATAAGCCAATAATACACCAGGATCTATCATGGTGAATCTATATAACCAATATAAATGAGGTATCATCGAGATCCTTCATCTTAAAATGTTGTGACAATGTTTACTTTGTCTTATTTAACTAGTTTATGTTATTACTTGCAAGAAGAATATCATTGACATGCAATACAAGGATCGCATAAATACTCGCATTAATCAAGTAGTAAATACATTAATCCATTATACTCCTTTTGAAACTAAGAAAAGTCACTATCTTATCAAATTTGAAATACCATTGTCTAGATATTTTATTCAAATCATATATGTATATATATATGTGTGTGTGTATATATATATATAAATCTTTTAATTTTTTCCACTAGGTGTTCTTTACCCTTTTCTTAGAAATCATCTGGTTGGTTCATACAAAATAGTTTCTGGCTAATTGCCATTCAAGAAAGCCATCATGCATCTAGTGAAGCTCTAGGTCAAAATGAGCTACTAGTGTTATAACAACTCAAAATGAGTTTTCAATTAAAACAAATATGAAATATTCCACAATCAAAGCCTTCTTTCTAAATGTGGCCCTTTGCTACTAATATGGCCTCATACCTCTTAACCACCCTTTGAGTATCCTTTGATCTTATAAACTCTTTTGTATTCATTAAACTTGTAACCAATAGTTAACTCTATAAGATTTCACACATCATTATGGAGTATCAAAGCAATCCATCATTTATAGCCTTCATCTGTTTTAAAGAATTAATACTTGAAATGGCTTCTTGAAAAAAAAAAAAAATACTAGTGAGATCAATTTTATCACTAATGTCAAATTTGTACTCTTATAGATATACCACATAGTCATTAGTAGTTTCTGGTCTATGAGTTATCGGGATTTCCTAAAAAATACTTCATTTACAAGACTTGGTTCTTTTCTACTATTAGAGGAGCATTAAAGTCTACAACTTCCACCATTGATTTTACCATGTGTTATATTAGAATAATTCATTTTGTTTCAACAAGTGATGGTTCTAGTGGAATAGTAACTTATACATCTTTAAGAGTGATATTACATAATCTTTCACTCCCATTATCTAACCAATAAATAAAACAAGGTCCTTCAATAACTTTGGTGGTGTAAATCACACAATAAAATCTATTACTTTTGTAGCCATTACAACATCCAACAAAGTGACCATCATTAGTCTTTAGATCAAGTTACTTAATAAATGGATCATATGGCTTCCCTTTAGCCTTGCAATCCTAGACATGGAAATGCCTAAGACTAGGCTTTTCTCATATAGCAAATCGATTTTAAATATGAACTTACTAAGGATTTAATTCAGAATATATACCACAGTCTTTAAAGTATCCCCCTATACAAAGTCAAGTAAAATTTAATGTACTAACATACAGCCGATCATGTCCAAGAGTGTGTAATTCAAAATTCTTATGATCCAATCTTGTTTGGGAGTTTCAGGCATAAGGTTGTTAGCCTAAAAAAATTCATAATCTTGGAGATATCTTACTAAAGAATAAAAAATTTACATTAGTTTATTATATCTTCATAACACTCACTACCTTTATTATAATTGACACATATGATTTTTTTTAACATTTTTTTAGTTCAATCTCAATTTTGAATGTCCCAAAAGAATTTAAGGATTCTAACTTTTCAGTAGATATTTCCACCTAATCAAACTTGAACAATCATCAATGAAGGTAAAATATTAGTATCTACCCATAGTGCTGGGTGTAATCAATTTACTTACATTATTATAAATCAACTTCAATATATCCATCATTCTGGTCTACTAATTCTAGTAGAGAGTATCTCCCTTGATGCAATTAATACACATATTCTATAGCATTGAGGATCCTATATTAATTTTAACCCTTTTGTATCCAACCACAATATTTAACTGACTAATTTTCTAATTTCCAAATGGCAACTACTCCTATGTATTCATCATGCACTTTTCCACCATTTCCAATCCAACTATAAGCTTTTATCACTTAGCTTCTTCTCATTTTTTAATGCTTATAATAAATTTGTAATGCAAATGATTGCACCTCTATCTAGCCATCAAGTGTTTGATAGAACATCTCACTAGAGCTAGTAGAACATCTTGAGTTATTGTGATACACACTTAAATAAGCTTTCTTGTTTCTTAAAATTAAGTTCGTTTGGGTGTGATTTATTTTCACACTTAGCTCTCAATTCGTGTGAAACAAAGTGAACATATAATTTCTTCAATTCTTCACGTCATCTTCCACTTAATTAACTATAGAGGTCATTTTATTGAAAGTTTACTCACCTCTTAGGTGTGATATGATATCTAAAGAACATCAATTTTAACCGGAAAAGACTTTAAAACATGTTAATTCAAATGATTATTTTCTACATCTACTTTCATGCTTATGAGCAATCATAATAGTATACTGATTCCACGATATGCTCACTAATTCCACTAATACCATCTTAAATAATTTTATCCAACAATGAGAGGTAATATTGTTTTTAGTCTTATTGAACTTTATAAATTTATCAGCTACAAAATCTATAATTAATTTTTCATTTGAAAAGTTAACAATGTCTTTTATGATGATTTTATCCTTAGTGTATATCATAACCATCAAGTACACTTAGTTAGAATGTGTCCACTCTTCACGAAGAGCCCTTGTGCAGTAATATAATCATCATTTATCTTTTGCTCTTCCTTTTTCCATATCAAATACGAAGTTTGGTAATTGCCAGATATGATATCAGTAATTTAGCTCAGATATCTTCCACTTAGCCCAATCCTTATAATTGGTCTCATTTACGATCTTCTCGGTAACCAATTACATAGGTAACAAAAGATTGAGGAAATAATAATTTATGAATTTTATCATAAATTTTCAAAATTGCATGTTCAACATAGTCATGCTATAATATTTCTTTAATAATTATGCAATTCCAAACAGTATTATATTATGAAACCCAATACTGATAGGACATTTAAGACTTCATAATATAACACAAAGATTGAATGCTACATTTCTAAAACCTAATACCAATAAGGTGTTTAAAATTTTAAAAACATGATAAGTAATTATAACACTCACATTATCACCAACAAACTATGTTAATAATATTACACTGATGTGACATATATATTACTAATATAACACTTTCCTAGATACAATTACAAAATTTAATTTTAGTAAAATTTTATGCAACTGGTACCTCGATAGGTGAGTACATAGTTGCACCAAATTTTATGGCATAATATGAGTACAATTAATTCCTACATAATTTTATAAATTGCATACAATAATCCAAAAAATATTCAAATATATAAAAACATCAAGTTAACCCATAAAAATTACATACAATAGTATAATATGCAAGAATCATATAGTAAATTTTTCATGTCCAAAAAACATGAAATTAAGACTCAAATAAATAGAATCATAATTATATAAAATATTTTTATTTCCAAAAAATTCTAGAAAAACTACAAATAGTAGTCCAATATGTAGTAAACACAGAATAAAATTCTTAGGCCCAAATAACATTAAATAATTACTAAAATAAATTGAATAAAAAATAAATAAATTGTAAAAAATTATCATAAATAAAGCTCGGAGAGTGGAGCACAGTTTAGGGCGAGTAGCGAGCTATATAAGCACACTCGACTCTATTTGCAAACTTTTTCAATTCGGCCATTTTTTAGAAAATTATTGCATGGGTTTCTTTACCTATATCATTTTCCATCAAAACCTTCCATTAATTTCACAAAATTGGTACTTATTTGTATAATTGGAAAAACTTAAACTAATTTAAGTTTTTAGAAGAAAAATTCTTTCAAGAATTTGAAAATTGATGATATAACAGTTTGGGTTTTCCAAAAATTGATTGAGAGTTTTTGTTTATCTCATTATTTTATGAATTAAACCTTAATCAATTTGAACAAATACCTTATAATTGAACAAAATTTTGAAAAAGAAACTTCCTATCTGAATAGATATATAAAATTTTGAAAATTCATCTTTTTAACAACATTTATTCAAATTGATTTGTACCTTTTACACATTATAGGCTCTTGAGATGTAATTACAAATTAATTTAAAAAAAAATTTCTTTAAATCTCTTGAATTTATGAATTGAATTTTTCAAAAAAAAATTGAAGTTATATTAATTCATGATTTCACCTCAAAAAGGTTTACAAAAAAATTTGTAACCAATTTAGAAATGCATAAAGCCAAGATTATAAATAAATCTCATGTTCTCATATACATAATAAATTATGGATTACATAAAATTATAAAAACAAATCTGCACAAATTTGAGCCTTTGTAGTATGAAAGAAAAAATTTGGCTCGATATCAATTGTTAAAAAATAAATAGGATAAATCATGATAGCCAAATCAACAGATCTATTGAATTATGTTATAATACATCAAATTTGTATATATAAATGTAGTTAATAATGATGAGATTATACCTAACATTATGTGAGAATCCATAATAACAAATCACTCCTTTAGTAGGTTCATGCTTATAATCCTAGCAGAGAAAAGGGAGAGAAAACTATATTTGAAATCTCAATGGGACAACTAGGATATAAGTAAAAACCTGTCTTATTATAAGCCAACTATGCTAATTGATACATCATTATCAGCCTAGTGACAAGGCTCATACCACTAAAATCCATCAATGACCTAGTTGTCATTACAAGTCAAATAATTTGATTAAACAATTAATTGACCAATGATAATTAGTTGTTATGATATTCATTCACTACTACAGAAATGGTTCTTAGTGGCTGTTCACTTGAGCCACCGTTAAGAATGTGTTAAATATACTGGGTTCAAAAACAGGTTTTAGCGATGGTTATTTTCAAGCAGTTATACATAACCGCCGCTAAATACTTAATTTTTTCCAGTGATTGTATTGAACTGCCACTAAGGATTTCTATTTAGCGGTAATTTTGTTGAACTACCATTAATTACATTTATTTAGCGGTGGTTGTTATAAACCATTACTAAGGACATGGCTAAGCTAGGTGACCCAAATTCAACATCTTTGAAAAGAAAATGTTAGAGGTGGTTTTAACAAAATTGCTGCTAACTACAATGTTTGGCGGCGGTTGTCTTAGAACCACCGCCAAAGAAGCAGTGAATACTAAAATTATCCGGTCTCTTGTTTTATCTTTGCTCGTAGGAACCCTAAGTCTCAAATTCTTCATCACATGAAACAAAGTCTTTTGTTCTAAAGATTCCTGGTCTTGCAGCTTGCAATGAAAGGTGTGTGTGTGTGTGTTTTTTAACCTCATCTTGTATGCCTTTTTATTTTTTCCGGTCTTCCTGTGTGTTTGAAGTTATAATTGGGAAAACAAGAATTTGGGATGTGAAAACTGTCAGTATGGCATCCAAATAGCGTTAATTCACAAAATTTATTTTATTCAGTTTGGCTGTGACAACTTTAAAACAGTCACTGATTATTTACCTCTCCAAACAATACCAAAGCATAGTTTGAGCTGAAAACATGATATGAAAGTTGTAGCCAGAACTTTTAATATGTATGGTTAATTATGAAACAAACAGAACCTGAACAAATATATTGGATAGTCA
>JANHAO010025469.1:0-11337 GCA_026873985.1 Saraca asoca
GAGCTCAAGTCCCTTCATTTGCTCCGTCTGAATTTGATATGAACAATTCTTGTTACATCTCATCCCCTTGGACGGCAACACCCTTACAATCATCTCTATGCTACACAACTCCGGCATTTCCCCTATCCAACTGTAGCGTCGAACAACGTAAGAATAATATGGGTTTCCCATAGTTCTACTGGCACAAGGGTTGCAACGTCCACAAATTCACGAGAAGAATCTACGGGTTTGTTACAGCTGATTAATATTATTGCATCCCTTATATACTTAGTGTCTCTGAACTCTTGGGAGAAATCGTCGGTGAAGTTGTTGTACGTCATAGAGCCACGAGTAATGGCAGGGCAATTGTTGCTATCAATTCCGGCAGTGACAGATCGGATGGTTGATTTTCCGGCAACAGTGACCTGAACTCGGTTCCTACCATAATGAAGGTACAACACTGTCTTGTGGTTTTCGCAGACCAGTTCATAACTGGGATCTGCACAGATTCCAAATGAAGAAGCGTAACTATTGATGCTTTTGTTAAATATACTTCCACAGGAGAAACTGATGCCCTTGGAAGCATAAGCTAACACTAAAGAATATTCGACCACAAAGAGCACAATTGCGAGATACAAGAGGTAGATTAAACCTGACATAGAGAGATCAGAGAACTAAGGATATATCTTCGTATACATTAAAATGAAGGTGCTCAGAACTCTCAGAAAGATGAAAAATAGCATTAATTTAGACAGAGAGACACAGATACGATGAGGAGCTTCTTGTCCAACTAGATAACCCAGGCAAGATTCAATTTATAATAGAGGTTAGAGAAATAAACATCTGCAATAGAAAGGAAAATGGATTCAGATTAAATTATATTTTACAGTCTCTCCAACTTGTAAGCAGCGGTGAACATCACGCCACAGAAAACAAAAACGGATCAACCAAAGAATAATTCTTGCTCCGCTTTCTTATATCACGTCTTCTAGCAAATTGATAGGCCATTCTGGATGTAAATGAAAGCGTGAGTATAAGAGAGCAGGTATAACATTATTGTTTTCCAATTGATCATGAAAGAAACTAAATGTCATCTCCCAATGAAAGATAAAAGCAGAAGTAACGCGGCCGCATACTTATTTGCTCGCAAACAAACGGGTGAATTTTGTTAGAAAAATTAAAATATCCTCAAAGTAGAAAAAAATCAAAAAATAATACATTAGTCTCGTTTCTAAATCGGGATCACAAAACCTCTGCACCACAGTTGATTTTTTTTTGTTTTTTACAAACTTTCATGTTAAATCAAATATATTTACCCTCTAAGATTGTTTATAAAACCCACTAGTGGCCACCACAAAACACTTGCATCTTTTAATTTTTCACGTTGTCTTTCCTTGTATTTGGCATAGAAAAAAATAATTAATTTTTAACTTCTTGATTTAATTAACCAGCTCTTTTTTCTATTTTAGAAATATTTTGTGCACTAGCTTTTAGAAAAAAAATCTTTTTTAAGAAATTATTCTAAGTAATATATAACTTATTATAATAAAATTTTCAATTATTTTTTTTCCAATTTATCCCTAAACTTTTGGTTAATTGAGAGTTAATGTCCTAATTAATTAGAAATTCTTATTTTCAATTTTTTTTAATGTTATACTATTTTCAATTTTTTTTTTACAAAGCTAAAAGGGGAGAAAAAACTCACGTATCATTGCATATTTAGTCTATACTCATTAATTTAGCCTAAATAAATAAAAATAAGTAAGTAAATAAATATATGATAGCATAAAATATAATTAGTTAAATTTTAAATAATTTAATTCTAATTTTGAGTTCTTAATTGTATAATACTTTGGCCTCAAAATATGAATTAATTTACTCCACATACTATCTATTAATATTATCATGTCCTTTTATGTCATCTATATTTATAAGCTAGTTCAATATCTAATTTTACTAAATACTTCAAATATAATCAATTAATTTATCAACCTTCGCTTCTAATATAATAAGTTAGCTTATCAACTTTCAACTTTTAGCCAACATCTAATAAAAATGCTAACTTATCAATTATCAACTAACTTATTAGCTACTCACGTTAAACAAACTCTTAATTGTCACACGCCAACTTAAAGCATAACTGACATAGAAAGTCATCCAGTGGAGATTTCCAACAAGCCTTACACACACTCTCTCAATGCATACCTCTTTCTAAGTTACAAAAAAGACATTACATAAAGTTTTTCTTAAAAATGCTTTTATATTTTTTTCGTCTTTGCTATTATAAAAAATTTTAGAAAAATTTTAACAGAGTTTCCTTTATTTTTTGGATGTTTGCTAGAGTCACAAACCCTTGACAAAACATTTATGTACAATAGTCAACACATATACACCCTATAACAACTGTACACACACAAAAATGAAGACTCAACACATACGATAACTGCCAACGCATATTTTCAAACTATGCCTTTTGTCTCCAATTTGGTTTATTCAACTTGGAGGTTGGGTTGAAATTATCAAATCCAATGTCCTAAAAACATAATATTTTAAAATAGGAAATGGCTGAGTTTCATTAAAACTTAGTAAGTGAATAATCCTCTAAAAACTATATGTAATAAAAATACATGTTCTCATAAAATTGCTATATTTACTCAACTATCAAAACTATTTGGCAAATTTAGTTCTGCCTTTACAATATGAAAACTCAGCATTCATAGTTTAAATAAGTTCCATGATGCGTTCTGTAACATTCATAAAGATCTAAGGAAAATTACAACATTTCAACTCATGATAACGTTGCAAATAAAACTAGTACTCACTTAAAGATTTTACCTTTATGTAACAAGACTTTTATGTCAAGCCATACATAATCCATACCTTACACTTTCAAATACTCACAACAAATAAAAGAAAATGGCAAAAGGTTTTAATAATACACATGTAGCATGGGAAATTAAATACTTGAAATTAAGATTAGAAATTCTAAACAAGTCATCGTAAATGAAAATAGTTAGAAATTTAAAAACTTACATCTAACATGAAATATTCAATATAGATTCTATGTAACGTATAATTCAAAGTGGAGTTCATGTAGACAACCTTGCCTAATAATATTTAATCAACATCATTCAACTTATCCCTCCACTAGTTTCATTTTCTAGTTCCATTCTATTCACAAGTGCACTTGGATGTTCTCTAAGGAATTCATCAAGGGTCCAAAAGTTGTAGTTTCACATCTAATTATCAATCAAATCATTTCACAAAGCAATGCCCATCCATGGAAAACAATCATTTCAAAAATCCCATGCTTTGCAATTCAATCACCAAATTCATTGTTCGTTTGTCAAATCAATACATGCATTTTTCCACATCTATGACATTTATGCAATTTGCTACAAAACACACTACTACATCTAGTACAAAAAGATTAGTAAAGTTTCTATTAGTTTCAAATTTGAGAATTTTTTCAAAAATGATTAAAATTAAATTTAAATAAAGTGTACATCAAATAAATGAGTAAAGTATTCACAAAAGTCAAGTAATGAGTTTCTTCCATAAAACACACTCACCTATAAACATTAAGATTTAAGATCTTACCTTTCACGTAAGAAGGCTTGACAAACAAGGACAACTCAATAATTCGATGAGAGCTTCCAACATCTAACAAGTATGCAAAGTGTGGCATATGGTACACAATCTCCATTTCTCTCTTTTTATAAACTTATCTAAAAAGAACCCCTAATAATTTAAGATTGTATGATAAATGAAGTAAAACTTTCTAAAACTATAAATAATTTATCATATAATATAGCATAGGTAAAAGGAAAGACGAATTATCCAATCATAGATTTTAAGCTCATTGAGCTTAGTTTGAAGCTTTCATATTTGCTGGTCCAAATCTTCAATCATGTTTTTTAGCTCCAAGATTTGGGTGGCCCATCCTTGGAATCCAAGAACTTGCAAACCTAGTTAAATGAAACTTGTATTTTATTATCTCAATGTGTTCAAAACTAATTAAAGGTAATTTAAAAATCTTCACTCAAGTTCAAAACTCTATTTATCTTTTTCCCAATTAACTTGAAATGATTGAAGAGCCATCTAGTTATTTAAGGGTTTTGCCTAACATTGATCCTAAAACCAAAAGAAGAATTAATTGTGGCCAAAAATTATATTTAGGTGGCCATAAAGCTGGTTGGATAAGACCAACCAACTATGGCAGATTATTGTAATATCTTGAATTTTTCTAAAATTAATTTCAGTAAAAAAATGACTTTTTGAAAAAAAAAATCAAAAAATGTGAATTTGAAATTTTTAAGAATTTTGAAACTGTAAATTTTGGGCTATGAGGAGTCCAGATATAGTAAAATAGACTATATAAATTTTAGGAATCCTCAGGTGATCAAAATTTCCATTTTGTATGCTCAAAAAATAAAATCCATGTTTTTAGAATTTCATTTTCAGAAAACTTCAGAATGATTGAAACTAGGACTACAAGTATCCAACAAGTGTAAAATTATAGTCATTATAAAGGTACTTAATTTAACTAATTTGTGTTAAAAGTTCTTAGCCGTTGGCGATCGATGAGTATGTCAATTTTGGACTTGATGTTGAGAAAATAGGAAAAGTTGCTAAAGTCAAAGATGAGTCAAAAGGGAGTTCACTTTTCTCATTTCCCATTTTACCCCTTCCCAATTCGTTTCCTTTTCCCTTTTCTTCGACCTTTCCCTAGTTACCTTCATGCAAAACTGTCACGACCTTAAACCCTAGTTATGATCGATGTAAATATCACTCCCTCTTCAAATATTCACCAGCTTTTTTCCATCATCATTATCTCCATATCATGCAAAACTTCACATCCTGACAAATTTAAGATGATAGTGTAATGGATGTTTATCTGATAGCTTCCTAAAGGACTTGAAGCCATGGTGTTGTACATGTTAGCTGTTATTTCCATTGAATTATTGTCCATCTTACTTTTCCAGAATAAGGTTTGCAATATCTTAAGAATTTGAAAAAAAAAATAGTTTACAGAAGAATAAGTCAGGGCTTAGTGAATAAAACATACCAAACTTATGAACTATCAAATAGCAAAGCAGGTACAAATACACACATTTATACCTCATCTATATATTTAACCATTTCTCATATAAACTTTCATAAGCAATTATCAACCATTAGAGATTCATATATGAAAAAATTTACATTAAGTTACCTTTGAACATGGTGCTGAGTTAGGCTTTCTTAGCCACCGACCATCATTTTGGCTCACTATATTTATATTATGATCACATGACCATATATTGCAATATTTTATATGATAATAAGTAGTTCAAATAATTAATAACTTGAAATGTAAATCTCTTTATTACTCCAATCCTACCTTAGCCCGCACAAATCCAGCCTTATTCCTCCAATCCATCCTTATCCCACTCATCAGTCAGAACATGTAGATTCAGGATCCAATTCATTATTCCCCATTACACCTCGTCAATATCACATGATCACATTTCAATGTCATTCATGGTGTCACACACACCATTTCATATCTCACAAATGCCATCACACTTTATGTAACCAAGGAATTCACAATAAATGTACTATAACATTCACTTTCATATACATAGGCATACCTTACTTTCTTATTTACCAATTATTCTCATAAGATTTCTTTATTAATACACAAGGCTCAATTAGGACTAAACCAAGTAAAATTCAATATAAATTCAAAAGGTGTGAAACAAGCCAAGAAATGCAAAAATTTCTATAACTGCAATTAGAATCACGATCATAATTAAAAATTTCAAATGAGAAGGACTCGATTTGACTCAAAGTAATTTAGTTAAGTATATGAGTCTGCTCACCAAAATGTTCAAAAGTTTGAGAATTCCAATTTCAAATGCGATCAGAAGCACGAGTAGAATAAAAAAAAAACAAAGGTAAAGAAGGTCGATTTGAATCTCCCTATAACTAGTTCAAATCTCGATTTAAATCATAAGAACATATCTACTATGTTTCTACGAGCATGATCACATGTTTAATTTAAAAAGCTATGATTCCAACCACATAAGCAAAAATTGCAAGTGATAGCAAAAAAAAAAAAAAAAAAGGAAAGACAATTTTCAAATCAATCATACACTAAAGGGTCTTGTCTCAACATGCTTTATTGGATCAAGCATGCACATATCCATATATTTCAATCACAAACTAATTAGTTTATTAATCAAACCATTTAATCATAAATCATGCCTTACAATCACAAAACTCATTTTCATCAACTATGTTTATTTATTCAGTAAATTACAAACAAGAAATATATATTAATTCACAAGAATGATAAGAATTATTCACCTTACTAACCAAAAACACAAAGGTGCAACTAATCACACTAAATCTGCTTATGCTCTCCAAGAACACAAAAGAAGAGTCTATTAGCTTTCACACTTTTCCATAGATTTCTCTCTTCAACTAAGCTTGTATATTTGGATTATGATTCAATTTAATAAAAACTAGCTATATCTAACATTCAAGCTCTAAAACACCAAAAAAACCAAATTGATTCATGGGTTGAACAATAACAAGAATAATAGTAGAAATTTTCAAAAATTCATATTTAGAATTTTACCCAATGAATCAGTATGATTTTAATATCAAAATGAAGAAGAAAAAAAGAAGATTTAGTAGTAAAAATTTAAGAAAATAATAGGAAGAGTTGATGAGCTTACTTGTAGAAAGAGAAAATGTGGAAGCTTGATGAAGAAAGAAATGAACCCTGCATGACTTCCTTGGACTGAAGCCAAAGAAAAGAAGAGAAGAAGTTGGCTTAACAAAGGGTAAAATAGGAGTTGTTAGTCAACTTCTCAATAACTATAAGTTAACTATTTTCTCTTTTTAGTAATTTTCCTATTTTTTTTTCATTTTAAACTCAAATTTAACATATTTATCAATTTGCAATAATCACAAAATTTTAATAGAAAATAGTTAAATTAAATACCTTTGCAATTGCTCTAATTTTGAATTAATTTGATATTTGTAACCTTAGTTTAAATATTTTTAAATTTTTATAAAAATTAATTCTCAAAAATATGAATTTTTGTCTTTTGAACGTTTATAACAATAACTTGATCTTTAAAATATTTCAAAAATTTTTATATAGTCTATTTCTACTATATCTTGGTCTCTCATAATCTAAGATCTAATATTTTGAATTCTTCAAAATTTTTATTTTCCATATCTTATTACCAAAAATTGATTTTAGAAAAATCAGAGTATTGCAAAAACACACACATTTCAACAAGGTACACTTTCTCTTTCTACACCACTCTCTCTCTTCAAATAAGTCTCTCATATTTTCATGTTAATTTTTTATATTTTTACCATTGATTCCTCTATTCTTCCTCTTTAATTTGGTACAAAAATCATGTTGATTCACTAAATATAATCTAAGTTATGAATTTTTGAATCCAACAGTTATTATTCACATTACTATTCAAACTATGAACCCACATGATTTTCTTATGTTTTTAGAACTTGTGTTTTTAGAACTTGAATCTATTATTTCTAGATTAATTCTTTGTAATAAAATGACAATCTAATAGTAATTGATTGTTTGATGGAAGAAAAACCTTGAAAATCTAAGAAGCTAATATGCTCTTCTTTCTGGTTCTTGAATAGTATTGAGAACACTTGTGAAATTTGATTTGATTTCTTGTTTCTAGTTGCTAAAGTGAGTGATTCTTACCTTTCTTATGAATTATAGTGTATTTATTAATTGTGATCCTCTAATTGTGGGTGGGAGTTGAAAAATGGCTATTTGTGATTGTATGGCAAAGTTTAAGTTCAAAAGGCCTTGTTGATATAATAGTTGGTTTTTTGATAGAAAGGTTAGGTGTTATGCACATTTCAGTCTTCAAAATATGTTGTGTTGAACTCTTATGATTTACTATAAGATTGGAAATTGTTTCCCCTATTTTTTTGCTATTCTTCTGCATTTCCATAATTCATGAGTCAAATTTCCATTTTCACACTGACCTCACGATTATGCTCAAAGAAACAAAGCCGCATTATGTCTTGTTATTTGAATTAGAAAATTAACTAGTTTTTTGTGAGTTGAATCGACCTTTTCTATCTCGTTTTTCAATTCCAATCGCGATTCTGATCGCCTGCATAACTTGGATTTCTCAAAAGTTTTCAATTTTTGACAAGCAAACTCATATTTTGAACTGGATTTCCTCAAGTTGAACTAAATCCTTCTTATTTGATTCTTGTGATTCTACTCAAATTTCATCCTCGATCATACTTGTGATTCTGATCACACCTCCTGAATTTTACACTTTTTCTGCTCAAACTTCACTCTTTCTAAGACATCTTTTATTTCCTTTAGTTTAATCTCCTAGGAATTCTAGCTAATTCAAATATAACACATAAGAAATCCTAATTGAGCAACTCATAAGCCAATATCAATAAATCTAATAATTGTTTATGCATTGATATTATGATAATAATTTTAACAGTTATTATAATAATGTGACAAAGAGTGTATGGTTACAATAGTGATAGAATATGACTCATATGATTAAGATTGTGATTCAATGTGAATATTGTGATATAGTTATTGTGAGTACTGATATTGTTTGAAGTTTGAGAATTCCCCATGAGACATGGGTTGGTATATGGTATATAATGATGATGAAATGTGAATGATGTGATGAGATAGGGTAAATGAATCGAATTTTGGATCTACGCATTTTGATATGGCATGAGGGATAAGGCAAAACTTGGAAGGATAAGGCTGGGTTTGTGCAAGATGAGGCTAGATTGGAGTAACAAGGAGATTTATTTTAATTGCTATTACGTGAGATATTGAAATGTGATACAATGAAATTTGGCAATGTGATGATTATTGATGATGGCTTGAGGCCTTAAGACATTTATGATTCTTAGTGTGACAATGATAATCTAGAATGATGCTAATCAGAAGTTAGTCTTTGGAATTTCACGATTGAATATTAAGCCGAGTACATATATAATTATATTGCTATAACGTGCATATATATTGTTGATTATTGAGAAATTCATAAGCTAGCTATAAATTTATCTTACTGAGCCCCAAACCTATTCTTCTATGGATTGTTTTTTAGATTCTCAATATATTAATGCAAATCTTCCCACTAATAAGTAAGAATAATTAACGATTTCATGGAGATTGTGGTTGATGTCTACACAACCACCATAGAAAATCCTCTAGGGGTGTATTAAATTAAGTTTCATTATATTATCATTCTTAATCTAGTTTGTTGTGAGGTGTTATATGAAGTAGAGATTATACCCTTGGAACCTCCAAATATCCTTCTCATGATGGCCATAGGATGGTTTGATCCCTAGTGGTTCAACCATCTTCCTTTACATTTTGCTAATTTTTTAAACCTTGTATATAGAATGGTCACAGTGTACTCAAGGGCTTAGTTAGTTTAACCTATACTTGGTATCATGAAGCTATAGGTTAATCTAACTTTTTGGTTTCCTTTGCACTTGCTAGGACATAGGGTGGTTAAAGGGATGACTCCTAGAACTAATGGGTTGTTGTTGTGTAGATTTTTTTAGAGAATATAACGAAAACTTGTTGAACAAATGTTTTAAAAGGCATGTGCCTATTGGGCAATGCCTTTGTACAATGTAAAATATGTCTATCTTTCTTTCTATAAGCTTATAATTTCTTAATCTACTTATCGAGTTCGAGCAAATATTTTCAAAAATGTTAAAATAAGTATGAATAGAAAATAGGTAATAGAAACAAGATAAAGGCTAGTGATTATCAATATGGAATTGATATTCACGTCGGTCTTGGCTAGGAAATTGGGTCGTGACATTTTTCTGATCACAAGTTTTTCTTTTCCAAAAGCTCTAATTCATTCTAACATCATAGTTGACCAAGTGGTTGTTAGTTTAATTTTGGAATTACCTAAAGACTATCCAAATCACTCTTAAATTCCCCAAGAATAATAATAACTTATAATCCCATCTAATGCTATTCCCAAAATAATTCAATTTTACCCAAATTGATCCAAACTTGGAATAATATACATTAGAAGTTTTAGAGCAAATAAAATATAAGATTTTACCTTAAAAATTGATTAAAACTATTCTTAATATAAATTATTCAACCTTTTATCACTTCTTGTGATCCTAAATTTCCCTACATTAACCAATCCTTCTCTTAATTCCCAAAAATATAATTTGATTAATCATTACCTAAATCTTTTGAGTTGCCATCCAAAGCTACTCCACTCACTACCGTCTTAAACATTAAGCCTTTTTTTTTTTAACAATTTAACTACTTAAAACAATCTTAAAAGGGGATTTTCAAATACCAAATATACTAAGATCAGCTAGCCTCAATTGACCACAAGCATGAACCCATCTACTACATCTTAGGATGGATGGATGGAGGGAGCTCCTTCATGATAGCTAACATTAACCCACGACAAACAAGCTTAGTTGCCAGTCTACTTCAACCAGCAAACCCTACTGAGCGATGGAAGCAGGGGAGCTTTGACTTAGGGCTGGGTTATTAGTAAGCGAAGAGAAAAGGTGCTAATTTGGACTTGGATCTTTAGTGCTCTCTACTCAAGCTCTAATGGTCCTAAGAAGAGCCCTGATTTTGCGATGGAACTTGTTGTGGCCCAAGCTTAGCAATTTAACCATACCAAGCAGCAACAACAACAACAGAGTTCACAAATGTTGGTATAGGGTAAAGACGGAGCATTACCAGATCTTGCAATGACTCCATAAACGGTGTTCGAAAAACGTAGATGGAAGCAGAGGTTAGTGGCTAGGTTATGCTTGAGATCTTCCTCTCTCTCACGATCTATCTGTCTTTTTTTTTTTTTTAATAAAGAAGAGCTGAAGCAGAGAGTAAAAAGGGAATTTGGGTTTAAGGCTCGCTTGTTAAGAGAAAGTTTGATTGGAAAGAAAATAAAACATCTTGTTATTAGTTTATCTCAAATTCAATCTTAAAAGGTCTATTTGGATAATGTAAATTGAGTTTAACAAGTAAACATGATAGTTTTAGATTTTTGTCAATAAACAAGTACTTTATTGGTAAACATTGAATACCTAAAATAATTGAGACCAAAATTAAAATATGCTTCACTTAAATCTACAGTTTAACTTAATAATTTTAACTAATCAAAATTGAAACACACTTAATACAAAATAGATAGATAATTATTGAATCAAAACACTACAACATATAAGGGTTTTACCAGCGTTTATTTTTACCTTTACCAGCGTTTACAAACGCTGGTAAAAGTTCCAACCAGCGTTTGTCAAAACGCTGGTAAAATGCTGGCGTAGCCC
>JANHAO010025470.1:0-11344 GCA_026873985.1 Saraca asoca
TTGATGTACTTGGTTAGTGGGAGTTATGTCAATGATGTTTTTTAGGTCATCATGTTGAATTGTCAACATTGGACATTTTAATGTTAAGTTGACATATATATAATTTAATAAGCAATTGAAATACGTTGTTCATATTATTGTTGTCATATAAATAATTTTATATTTCTATTGTTGAATTTTGAAACTCAGTGTCGTTGGAACCACTGTGCCCTTGGTTGATGCCAAATTGAGGTTTGAGGCATGATGGTTCTCTATGAACCATACCCACCGTGCCCGTGGTTGACACCAAATTGGAGTTTAAGGCATAATGGTTCTCTATGAACCATACCATTTTGAAACTCAGTATCGTTGGGACCACTGTGCCCATGGTTGATGCCAAATTGAAGTTTGAGGCATGATGGTTCTTCATGAACCAAACAATTTCTCTAGCTTTAAAAGCAATCATTTGAGAGAAATTATTAGGACTGACAATAAAAATAGCATTATTACTGTTGGATCACATTGGTATGCTATGTTCTTGCTACACTCCACACCAATGACTAGCTGACGGAATCAATGACATTTGTAACCATGGATTAGTCGTGCATCAATAAGGGGTGTATTTACTGCCATGATTCAGTGTTAGTTGATTTTTAGTTGGGCAGAGTCATATTCAGATGTCACATCTTAGATTATGTGCTTTCCTAAAATTGTGGCTAGATTTTAGGAATAAATTTTTTAGCCTGAGAGTCGTTTTTAAAGTAAAATGTTTTATTAAAGGTAATATAATTATTTTTACCCAAGTGAGAGAATGTAAGAATTATTTTATATAATTCTTCTAATGGACTGCAAATAATTTTATTTCGTTAAAATAAACGGGCTAATATATAATCTATAAGTGGATGCAATAAATAACCCATTAAACTATTATGGTGATCCACTTGCATTTGGGTTAGGATATCTGTTACTGATTGATGTGGGCTTAATAGTGCAGCCTTAACCCTAAAGCCCATGATGGGAGGGTCCTAGGGTTAATAAATTAGCTAGGTCCCCTCTGCATTCATTAAGAGACTGTTTTGTCTATTTGAGCATCTTGCCCCATTGAGAGACTGCTTGTGAAGAAAGTGATTTGCAGAGGAAGATCCTAGTTGTTTTACTATTACAGTCTGTGAGTACGATCATTATGACTACAATAGGTTAGATTTCTATTTTAGTATTCTAATTTCATGCATCCTAATCATTTAGTTATTCTTACAAAAAAAAGTACGGTATATTAACTCTCTTTGTTGAGAATTTCACCATAGATCTTTATCTTTAAGCTAGTGCTGTTATAAATAAATCTATTAGAGATCATTTCAATAAATTTTCTGTCATGCATCAATATCACCATAATCTTTTTGTAATCATGAAAAAGAGCCTTGGTGACTTATAAATTGTTTTATCACCTTTGATGCATTATCCTTCTGATTGAGCTTTTCACGTAGCATTACCTTCATGTTGTTTTGTTGGAATTTCTTTCTTGAAAGTCATAGAGCATGTCTTTTAGATATGATGAGGGCATTGATCGTAAACAAATGCATTATGGAATTATCTTATATATCCTAAAGAAATTGTATTTACAATTTTTTTTTTTGCCAACAGACATGATTTATATGTGAGTAAATACCAATATGAAATCAAACTTTATGTAGATCAAATAAATGTCTTGCATATGCATAACAAATTAGTTATAACCTAACATAAAGTAATTTCATATCAATTATTCCTAAAAGGCAGCAAAAAAATTATGATTTATTCCATTCCTGTGTCTTCAGGGTTGGAGAAGAATCATATCTTCCTAGTATACTTATTGAAAAGCTATATCAAGATGCGAGTTATTAGTAAAATACATTAGTGCACCAACTGCACTACTATATGATACTTTAGGACCAAGAAGTTTTTCATTATACTCTAAAGGTTAAAAGGGTTCCTTATTAGTATCAAGCAATCAAACAAGAATTAGGGTATTCAATGGATGTGATTTATGCATATAAAAACATTTTTGGACTTTTTCAATGTAACTTGATTGCTGAACAAGGATTTCATTGGTTAAATTTTTGATCTGCTTACTAAGACAAAAAATTTATATTTACAAAGAATTCAAATTGTATGCTTCAAGTATCTATCCATTAAGGAATTTCATATAATATCATTGTTTATTGTCACACATGTAATAAGATGTAACTAAATCTATTAGACATACCAAGTTTTGATATATTACTAATAAAAATGTATCCACCACATGCGAATATATATTTCTCATAGCCAATACAATCTTTTTAAAGACCTTTGTACTAAAAATAATGTTTTATATTTACAAATTCAATTTTTTTTTATTTTCTTGGCACAATTATATATTTATACCTTATTAACTTCATACCTTCTGGGTGTTTTATTGGCTTAACACCTTCTAAGCATTTCTTCACTTTGTAAGTAAAATTAAATTTTATGCTTTTGTTTAAATTGCATCATTTCTCATAGACCAATAATCATTTATCATTCTTTTTCTAAATATGAATTCAAGATTCTCACTATTGTTCATAATATTGAGTACTACATTGTATGAAAATATTGTCGATAACTATTTCCCTCTTGGTTCCATCTTTCTCATTAGAGACATAACTAATTGAGATCTCTTTATTCCATAAATTTTAGGTTCTTGAACTTCTAGAAGTTTGTCTTTAATTATGCCTCATTTCTCTTCAAAAGTACTTGACTTTTTAATAAGGTCATTTTGTTCATTTGTTCCTTCTCTTTTGAAGATTTTCATATATAAAACCAATTGTTTTATCATGTTTTTTATATGTTCTAAACTCATTTACTATAAAATATATGGATTGTCTGACTAGGACATCTATTTGGATTAGAGCATTTGCAGTTGATATATAACATTTATATTCTCTTTAGGTCAATAATATAATAAGCACTTGATTTGCTATACTTTATAAATGAATTATCTTTTGATCTTTAGGTTCATATTACTTTGTGTGAGGATCAAGATGATTGTATTATTTCTATAATTGTATATTTTCTCCCTTAATATTGAGAATATAAAATTCATACCCATACTTATATTCTTACCTTCTTATGAAGCCTTATCTTTGGCATCGTGGTGGAGTGATAGGAACACATATTACACATTTAAATTTTGTAGGTGTATATAAAAAGATATGGCTCCTAATCAAAGCTAATTAAAGGGAGATCTAATGAAAATTTGTTGACTTGATGCATACAAGTCCTGCAACATGTAAAATTTGTAAGTTCCATAAGATATAAGGAGTTTTGTTATCTTAAACAATGGCATAGCTAATAATTTGGGATATTAAAATAAATTATTTTAGATAAATTATTTTATATCTGAACATTTTCAAGATGTTCAACAATTATTCCAATTATCATATAATACTCATTAAAGGTTATAGATATAAATTTCCAACATTATCAAGACATATTATATTAATTGCACAATTAGGAAATTATATTCGAGGTCAAATTATTCGAGTAAGTAGTCTCCCAAATGCCAGGTTACAAGTTGACAAGAAACACACATGTAACCATCTTGTTGAAGCATCAATTAAAATTATAAAATATCTATATGGTCTATATGGTTGGTAAAATAAGTCCACATATGTTAACTTGTATTCATTCCAAAATGTTGGAAATTTGGTCCAATTTTAGTTGGAGACGGCCTTCTAATTAATTTTCCTTCTAAGTAAAAAGCATATGAAAATTCATTAATTTAAAAAATCTTTAGGTTCTTTAATGGCTGATCATGTGAATTTTCAATGATTTTTCACATCATTATTACCAATTATGCCAAATAGTGAAAATATTTTTATCAATGAACTTCTAATGCACTATACCATGTGTTTTGATCAGATTTATATATATGTAGTACCAATCAAAAGACAATGATGGTAAGTTTTTTCAATACATTTTTCTTCTCCATGACAACAACTATAAGATAAAGATATTCAATAGTTTTTTTTCATTTACTATCTTAATGTGATATATATTTTGTCATATATCTATAAAACTTAATAAGTTTCTTTAAAACTTAGTTGACAACCATGCATCATTTATAAATATTGGTTTTTCTCCTAGTAAAATTATATTAGCTTTTCTAAGAGCCTTTAATCAATTTTGTACTTCTAGATGTTATATTGACATAATTTTCACCAATCACTAATTGGGAAATATGTTTTCTATTCTAAAGAATGATATATGTGTTACACTATCCATGAGATACTAATCTTCAATATTGATTTTTTATTTAACTGAAAATTGGTGACTATCCATATTTTAAAAAAAAACTAGAAATAATTTATATTTTCAGACACTATCATTACCAATCAAATGATTAATTCTTCTTTTGAAGTGTTCAAAGAAATTTGGCACATCTAAATATGTTACATCATAAGGATCATGGTTGAAGGCATCATTCTTATAAACAAAATTTCCCTTAACATTTTTTTTCTTTGAGTGAAGCTTGAAAAAGTTACACAAGATGTTTAGATGTACGATAGGTATATGACCAATGCCCTTTCATACTACATCAGTAACATATATTTTTTGAACCTTTTGAATTTTTATTATATTGTCATTTCTCTTTATTATTCTTCCGCTTCTGGTGATGAGAAGTAATCTTGTATATATTTATAACCACCATGATTGCAATAATTAGTTTACTTTTTCTACAACCATTATTATCATTGCAGCCCTGTTCGCACCCAAACCTTTTACTTGTTATTGCATTCACTTCAAGGAATGGAATAAAACTAGTTGGAAAAGCTTCATGATTTTTCATCAAAAGCTTATTATTTTGTTCGACGAGACATGAAATTAATTCAAAATATTTTTAAGTTTATTTTTCTTTAGTATTGCTACTTCAGAAGAATATTTGAGACATGAAATGAAAGATAATATTTTCTTTTTCATAAAGATTAACAAAATAAAGTAGAAAAATAAAAAAATTATATAATACGAAAACTAAAGAATATTCAATATTAATAAACACTATAAGAGATTCATAATTGAGCGATGGAAACATTCATCGGTAAAATAGTATATTTCATCGCTAAATATTTTACTAATGAATTTAGTGATGGTTATCCAGGAGTCAATAAAAAGTGCATTAGTAATAAAATTAGCAACTAATTTAGGTATTCTGTCATAAAGTCCCTCACAAAATCCATCATTAAATGCCAACCTACTGATGACCAATTTTGTAAGAGATAGATGACAAATTAAATATAGCGAGGAACATTCCATCAGTAATATTTTTAAAAACTTACTTTTAGTGATGGTCCATTAGTAATACAAATAGTTTTTTAACTTTTTCCACATTAGCAATAGATGTCCATCACTAAATCACCCTATTTGTTAGTAATTCTATCACTATTATAGAAAATTATACGTGTCCCTTGACCTAATTCCATCATAAAATTGGGAAAAATGTTCCAAAATTCTAGCTATATCTTAGATCAAACCAAGGAACAAACACCTTACAGATTCAATCTAGTACAACATTGAAAATTATTCATCAATTACGAAATTATTATTCATCTATTTATATTGAGTAAAAAATGTTATTATAAGTAAAACTCTCAAATAAAAAAAATTCAAATACAAACTAAGGAAAATGAAATCCTATAGGTCACTCTTAGTCTCTTGATCATCCCTTTATTGCTCATCTACTTCTCCTCCAAAAGTTGTCGGTGGTGGCAACTGTGTCCTAGATGGAAATAATGGATGTAATGTTGATGTCTTTTTGACATGAACATCTCTGACCCCCAACTTCTCAAACAATTCTTAGAAGTAGTGGTCGTGACGCTTAATCACAACTTGCTAAGCAGTAATCTATTAATTGTGGATGGTCTTACATTCTTAGATTGTGCCAATGCAAACTCTTCATTTAGACATTGGATGGTTAATTACAACTTTTTGTATAATATATTAGTTTCTCATGTTATTTTTTCATATGATTTTGCATTTTTTTGCATTAAATGGTCAACTATAACTCTTTGTTACTACAAAATGCAAAAACAATGTTATTAAATAGACATCAAATAAAAGGTAAACCGACATATATATTGGCATGGTGGTATTTTTGTAAATATGAGAAAAATTACAACATCGATTCTTATTAAACAACCGATATCTAAACTCAATATTATGTTTGACGTCAGTTTGAGTTAAGGAACCAATGTACTTTTGTAATTATTTAATTTATACCATTTAAGTTTAAACCATCTTTAAAATATATGACTCCTTAAGTGTCAAATTTTTTATTAATTTATCAATTAAATTCTTATTTAATTATATTTCAGAGAAATTTGTATGATATATGGTGAAATAAATTTTTTATTTATTTATCAATTGAATTAATACAAATTATTTATGTACAACTAATTTATTGATATGATAATATTGCAATTAATTGTCCATTTTTCAAGATTACAAAATTGTAAAATTCTCTAATAATCATTAATTTCTTCATGAAAATTTTAGAGCTTTGTATTAGTTTTCCAAAGATATAAGAATCAGCCAAAATCAAATTCCAAAACTCAAGTTACACCAAAAAACTGAAATAGTCAGAAATAGTGTCAATTTATCAGATTAATTCAATTAAGTACAAAAACTTACCAAACCACAAAACCAATTACAAGTATCCAATTAAGCACATAAACTTGATAAAAGACTAAATATAGAAGGAAAATAAAATATGTATAAATTGTGTTCATCATCTGACATGCTGGAAGTAGGTGTACAGCTTCACTAGGCTGGCCTGTGCCCATACGGAACCGAAAAAAGTCAACCCACTGTCTCGTTCTTGCGAAAGCTATCTCAATGTTGCCTTTTTCAAAAAATAGTGCAATAGTGATTGTGCCTACCTTGGCATCGAGTAACGTGTTTTTCAAAAAAAGCAAAAAAGAGGGTCCAACACTAGTGCATTAGTGCTAGTATGATTGCACCTATCATATGTTGCTTAATCTTTTCTCTTATGCATGTACCAGTCCTTTTCCTCTTCTAGAAAGGTTAACTTGTGAATCAATCTGATTAGAGCTTGCCATTCGAGGGTAGGAGTCAGATAGAACCCAACCAGCTCAAGCTTGGGCAGAACTAGTGGAATTTAACTCACTTCCCTATTCTCACGAGAGTCAACTCGGTGTAATTTTTCATAAAAAAAAAAGGCCTAACAATGACCACACTTGTCTTGGTGCTGACACTTGTGTTTTCTTCATGAAATGCAAAAATGAAAGGTGAAGCCCCAGTGTATTAATGCTGGTATGGTTGCACCTATCATGTGTTGTGCAATCTTTTCTCCTATCCGCATTCGACCCTCTTCAATAAAACAACAAGCCAATTGGTTTGGCCTAGTTGACTTGTAAACTAATTCGATTAGTGCACAACATCCAAGGGAAGGGGTTGAACTAGATCGAGCCGGCCAGAGGCTAGACGAAACAAGTGGAAATTGACATGCTGCCCCTATCTCATGGGAGACGTCTTGTCATTGACTTCTGTGAAAAATGACATAGTGGTTATTATGCCTCCCTAGCACTAGGTCACATGTTTTTCATAAAAAGCAAAAAGAATGGTGCAAGGCCAGTGCATTAGTGCTAGTATGATCACTACCATCATGAGTCACATGATCTTTTATCTTATACACTCCTGATCCTCAGCCACAAGACACCATGCCAGTTGGTTTAGTCGGATTGACTTATGAATTAGTCTGATTAGTACCCAACATCCAAGGGGAGTGGTCAGATCTAGCATGGCCTACCCAAATCTACATGAAACTAGGGGAAATCAACCCGCTTGCCCATTCTCATGAGAATTAGCTTGGCATCGCTTTTCAAATAAAATGGCGTAACAATAACCTTACTTGGCTTTGGGTCAGGAGTCATGTTTTTTCATGAAACCTAAAAAGGAATGGTGAATGTCAATGCATTAGTGCTTCTTTTCTTCTATTCGCTCTTAACCCTCTTCCATGAGATAATTGGCCAATTGATTTTCTTGGCCTAACTTGCAGACTAGTTTAGTTTGTGTCTAAAATCTTAGGAACAGGGGTTTGGCCAAATTGAGCTAGCTTAAGCCTATATAAAATTGACAAAAATCAACCTACTACCCTGTTCTTGCGGGAGGCAAATGATAACTGTCGAGATCGATAAAGATAATACTTAACTACTTGAGCTTATAACACTGGTGAGTTCGGATTGAACCACTGAACTTAGTGATTAATTTTAGTATATTAATAGTAGAAAATAGGGGGGTTTAGTGATTAACTAATTAGAAATAGAAATTAAACAAACAATAATAACATAAATAAATAGAAGCAAAGGAAAAAAGGAAATCTAAGTAGAAAAGTTTCAATACGAAGGACTCTTACAATTAATTTTGTGACTAATCATTGACATGAATATTTCACTCCCTCTTTGATTACTTAGCCAAGAATCTAATTAAATATAGCACTTAATAAATTTTTGCTAATTTTTCTCTAAATTAGCTAACCAAGTCTAGCACCAATTAACCCTTATTATTGAATCGGTTAAAACCTAACAACTCAATCGGTTCACCAATAGCATTAAAATCTGAATATACTAAGACTAATTAATCAGTTTACCCCATTAGCAAATCCATTAATTACCCCTGATTCTCTAGAATAATTGACCTGCACCAGCGCACAATTAAAAACCCTATTGTTATTCAAGCCAAAGAGCCATAAATAACAACATTGCTTATAGAAATTCAACTAGTAGTAAATCACAATGAATAATTAATTAACTAGTCATCTAAATTAGTCATTCAAATCAATTATTAGCATTGAAACTGAGAATCAAATTGGGAATAAATTGACGATAGAAGCAAGTTTCACAATTAATAAGAGAATTCATTAGAATTTCCATTAGATTGAAATAAAAGTTTAGCTACACATTAAAATAAAAATAAAAGAAAAAATAAAAGAGAAAAGAATACCTAAAAAGGGCTACTGTTCTTGACCTAGCAGAGCTTCTCTTCTTTACAAAAGTAGAGAAAAATGAAATTAATGCAAACAATGGATTATAATTAGGCTATATTGAGGTTTTATAAGATCCCACCACACTAACTCAACTTAGGCTACTGACTAGGGCCAAATGAGGCTTAATTGGAGGTGGGTCTTTTTATATGAATTGTAGGTCCATCTTTTAGCTTTCCGATGGCTTTGACCTTGCACCAAAATTTGATTCCTAGCTCAACTTATGAGCTAAAAATTGAGAAAGTCTTGTAGAGCAGTCTAACCCATAACAGAGTTTGTCACTTAAGCCCACAGCGTTGTAACTTGATGAAAACAGTGTAGTTTAACATCAAGCCCTTCATGAAAGCTATGGGGATGGATCTTAGCTATCCTATGGCCTTAGTTTAGCACCAAAATAAGGACTGGAGTTCTATTTATGATAAAAATAATGAAACTAGTTCTGGGTCATAGGATAACACTCTGTTTTGGCTTTTGGGCTTAATTTGACCTTCAAAATGGTTGAATTAGGCTTTGAACTCTCTATGAAAATTTTATAGCTTTCTCTCAAATTTCTAAGGATATAAGAATCACCCAAAATCAAAGTCTAGAACTTAAAATACACCAAAAAATCTAAAACAATTCTAAATTATTGAATTAATATAATTAAGCACAAAAACTGACCAAACCACAAAATCAATTACAAGTATCCAATTAAGCTCATTAATATGACAAAAGACTAAGTATGGAAGGGATATAAAATAAGTATAAGTTATGTTCATAACCATATCGGTGTTGCCTTATACGAAAAATAGTGTAGTGGTAACCACACCTACCCTGGCACTGAGTCATATGCTTTTTGAAAAATGTAAAAAGAAGTATGCAACATCAGTGCATTAGTACTAGTATGATCACACTCATCATGTGTTGCTTAACATTTTCTTTTATACACTTCTGGTCCTCTTTCATGAGACACTATACTAGTTGGTTCAGCCAAGTTCACCTACAAATCGATTTGATTAGAATCCAACATCCAAAAGCATAGGTCAGATAAGGACTCAGCCCACCCGAGCTTGGATGGAATCAGTGGAAATCAGCCCAAACCCCATTCTCATAGGGAGTTAGCTCAGTGTCACTTTTCGTAAAAAATGGTGTAATAGCGACCATGTTTGCTTAGAGGCTAGGACTTATGTTTCTTCATGAAATGCAAAAAGGAGGGTTGAAACACTAATATCACACTCGTTATATGTCATGCAATCTTTTCTTCTATCCAATCCTACTCTTTTTCGAAGAGACGAGCTAGTCAATTTGGCATGGTTAACCTGTGAAATGCAAAAAAAAAGGTGAAACATCGGTGCTTTGTTGTTGGTATGACCACACCCATTATGTGTCATGCAATCTTTTCTCCTATCTGCTCTCGACCCTCTTCCATGAGACACAGGGTCGGTTTGTTCTATTAGGTCAACTGGTGAATTAGTCGGGTCTATGCCTATATGAAATAAGCAAAAGTTAGCCCTGCTCTCAAGGGAACCAGCTCGACATTCTGTTCTTCAAAAAACTACATAGTGGAGACGATGTCTACCCTAGCATCAGGTCATGTGTTTTTTGTAAAATAAAAAATGAGGGTGCAAAATTGGTGCATTAGTGTTGGTATGATCGTCCCCATCATTTGTCACATGATCTTTTCTTTTATATACTCGTAGGCCTCTTTCATGAGACATCGTGCTAGTAGGTTCAATTAAGTCGACTTCCGAATTGGTCCGATTAGTGTCTAACATCCAAGGGTAAAGGTTAGACTAGACCTATCCCCCTTGAGCCTATGTAGAATTAAGGGAAATTGACCCGCTTCCCTATTCCCATAGAGTTAGCTTCATATCGATTTATGTGAAAAATGATGTAATAGTGACCATGTTGACCCTGGGGCTGGGACCTATGTAAATTTGTGAAATGCAAAAAGAAAGGGTGAAACACTGGTGCATTAGTGGAGGTATGATCCCACTCATCATATGTCATGTAATCTTTTCTTCTATCAGCTCCTGACCCTCTTCCCTATGATAGCAAGCCAATCACTTCAATTGAGTCGACCCATGAACTAATCTAATTAGTATCAAACATCCAAGGGCAGGGAATAAATCATATCGAGCCAACCCAAAGCCTACACAAAATCGGTGGTAATCAACCCATCACTCTATTTCCATAGAAGTAGGCTTAACATCATGTTTCACAAAAAATGGCATAACGGTCATCGTACCTACTGATAAGTAGAAAATGTACCTATAAAAATACCTGATTTTAACCCTTAATTAGTCATTAACTTGTAGTTTTTGTCTATCT
>JANHAO010025471.1:0-11339 GCA_026873985.1 Saraca asoca
TGTATTGACTATTGGAGTGATTGAAATACAAGTTTTATGAAATGGATGTCATGCATTGATTATATAAGGATGTTAAAATAATAAGAGCAGGCCAAATTGATTTGGTCACACAATTCATTAGGAATTGAGCTGTGAATCGATTACAGAATTGATTCATGAAGTGCTCTAAAACTGTTGCTTAATCTACTCAAGGAGAATTGATTCTCATAGTGAACAGAAAATCATTACCTATTGTGCATGAACTTGAATCGATTCACGATTCGATTCAAGAGGTGGGTTAAAATCGTTGCCTATTATACCCAAATAGAAGCGATTCTGTAATCGATTCGCAAAGTGAATAAAAAAACCATTACCAAATTTTCCATACGAATCGATTCTAGAATCGATTCATAAATTGGTAAAAATCATTGCCATTCTTTGCATAGTTGTTGTTGCTGATGTCCTAAACCCTTGTTGAATCGATTCTTTCGCAAAAATCGTTGCCTTTCCATATCGTCATAAATGTTGCTTATATGCAAAAAAATCGTTGCCTATCTTGCTGGGAAGTGTTGTTGGATAGTGAAAAAGCCGTTGCCTATAGCTTGTTGGGCAACACTTTTTAACCGTTGCAAAAAAGGAAACAAAAAATCAATGCCTATAGTCGATTAATAGGCAACGGTTTTATTTTCTATTGTAAAAAATAAGAAAAAAACCGTTGCTTAAAGAATAGGTAACTCTTGATTAGAGTACACTCAAAAATTGTTGCCTAAAATAATAGGCAACGGTTTATAGACTTTAGGCAACGGTTTTTTTTCCGTTGCCTAAAGCAAAAAATGTTGCAGTGTAAAGGGAGTTCAGCTCACCCAGAGGCTGAGAACGCTAAGCATAAGTCCCAGCTCGCATGATTCAACAATTCATCCTGTGTGAGCTCGCTTCGCCAAAAATGAGCTCGACCTCACTGGTTGAAGGTCAGCAGTGACCCCGGCCTAGGAATCTTGGCTCATAAGATAAAGCATACTGCCTAATTAGAAGCTCGTTGAAGTTAAGCACAAGACAAGCATATGTTAACTCACATACTCAACCTACAGGGGCCCACCCATAGAAGGCAATCTGTAGAAGCCGAATTGCAGGAATCTAAGGAGGGAGATAACTGTAAAGTATTCTGAAAAACACATACTGTAACTCTGCTTAATTTTCTTCAGATCAATAAAAATCATTCATGGACGTAAGGACCGGTGCTGTCTAATTTTGGCCGAACTATGTTAAAAACCTTCTGTGTTACTGCTGCTTTTCCTTTCTATCTCTTCATCTTTCATTTGTATAGTAGGATTGTAGTTTGAACCCATAAGAACTCTTCAGGTTAGCTAGATTTGGACTGAACCAAAATCCACTGTTAATATTTTCGCGCCACCTGTGGGGACTTATCTACATCCTAGTTCATTTTCTACTACTGCAATGACCAGAGGAAGAGCCACTAGAACTTCAAACGCTTTGGTTGATTAGCCAAAAGGTCACGTTTCCACCATATACTCCTCCACTATCCCTGTTATAAACGTTGCTATAGGCTTGCCCCCAGCTAGCTCCTACCAACCTGTTGTCATTGTCAACAGCACCATTGAAGCATAAACCTAGCATTAACTAATTGATACTCATTAATTAAAAACTAATAATTTTTTTTTCACAAAGCCAAAGATGACAAAAAAAATCATATATCATTGTATATTTGGCCAATACCCATTAATTCAATATAAATAAATATATGATGTCATAAAACATAGTTAATTAAAATTTAGATAATTTTATTCTTGTTTTGAATATTTTAATTGCAATAATATTCTTTGCTCTTAAAATAGATATGAATTTTACTACATATGCTATTTGTTGATATTAACATCTTTTTATGTTATTTTATATTTATGAATTAGTTCAATAGCCTTTGCTCTCAAAATAAATATAAATTAATTTACTATATATGTTATTTTGATATTAACATCTTTTTACATAATTTTACATTTATAAGTAGTTTAACAACTAATTTTATCAAATACTTCTAATATAATCAGTTAACTTATTAGTTTTTAGCCTTCAATTATTAGCTAGTAAAATAACTAACAATTAACTTATCCGCTACTTATGCTAAATCGACTCTTACTTTGACTAGTTTGATTGGGATTTTCACCAATAATTTTTTTTGGTAATTAAAAGTTGAGGAGTAAGATATGTTATTCCACTCCAAGGCTGGAACTATCATAGGCTAGTAACTCTTCTAGTCGTATCGTGAGACATATGATGCCAACTTTTGGCCAATATGCCGACCTTCCAATAGACTCAGGCCACACTTGGATAGATAATAGGGTAAAATAAATTTCGATTGCTCATACAATGAAACCTTATGTATAATATGCCTGTAGGAAAATATGAGTGTGTAAGCGAAGTATCTATGAATATTGAGTCTCAAAAAATACATCACATAATTAGCCTTTATTGTACATTAAGAAGAGACTTTTTTAAATAAGGAAAAGGATAATTCTTTTTTCTTAATATATGCCTCATTACATAGTTTTGAGTGTGTTAAGGGAGTCTCTAAGTCACCACACTCTAATCCTTAGTCTGTGTCACAATGTCCACCCGGATTATTAGACGCACCCTCTAAAATGCATTTTAAACTAAAGCCCTAATGCATAAGTAGACATATTTTTTCCAAGTTGAAATAATGGCTTTTCTCTTAACTCAAAAGTGTTCTAATGTGCCATCTCATATGAACATGAAAATAAAAATGCAAAAATTGCAATCATGCAATTTTTTATTTGCATTGGACAAATTATATATAATAAAAAGACACAAATTCCCCCCAAAATAGAAAAAATAAGAAAAATAATGTACAAATACATTTGTTCCCGAATTTGCACCATAGGACCTCCTTTTCTTGTTTGATTTTTATGCTAAGTTTCATCCAAAATTGATCATATTTGCATGTTAAACTAGTTTACAAGGTTAGCTTCTAACACTAGGGTATGTTACCAAACTCTTTGATAACTTATAGTAGTACTCACTAATTACCTATCCTCTTGAAATTTGTAGTAGTGAGATTTGAACTTAAGTTGTGGATAGTTGAAGACAGTGAACTTTACCAACTAAGCCAACAAGGGGCCGGTTAGGATTTTTCTAATAATTAATCTTCTAAAAATATAATGAAACACCTTTACATAAATCTAAAATCAATTATTAAATATATAATAAATTATTGAAAGTATTAATCACTCTAAATATACCTAACAAACACACAATCAATTATACTTAAAATCAATTTCTTCTTAATGTTACTAAACAAAAAACAAACTAACCCATAATCAATTCTTTGAAAATCAATTTCATATAATCAATTATGTTCAAAATCAAATTTTATATCATGTATTTGTTATTATTCTCAATAATAAGTGGAAGAACAAGGGAAACACAATAGATAGTAATCACAAATATGAGGTAATCACAATAAAAAAACAAATATTGGTTGGATCTTTTAGTCTTAATTTGCCAAATATTTCATGGCATTTTGAGTACTTGAGAAAAAATAGAAATGGCCGACAAAAGCATAAGGAGGCTAGAGAAAAAAACCAAGAACCTTGTCTCACAACCCATTATAGAAGGGACTAAGAAGCTTTCTTGCTTGTATTTACTACTGATTCAATGCCTACTTGTGGATTAAAGTAAAATTATATGGCATTTTTATGTTAATTAATGAATAATCAACAAGGAACTATAGGCATCTTGATTCTAGAGAACCTAGTGAAAAACCAACTAAAAAGTGGTACGACATAATCTAAACATGGCACTACAAGAAAATTTTCCTTTAGTAGATATTTTTTCTGTGTATTTAGTGGCAGTTTTAACTGCCGCTAATACCCTTTGCGATGGTTTTCAGAATTGCCGTAGTTCATGGATCAGGAAGTATTAGTGGCAGTTATTTCTACATTTAGCGGTGATTTCTGTAACAGCTGGAAATGCTGTATATAGTGGCAATTTGTTCTGCAATTCATGGTAGTTTTTTAAGATCGCCAGAAAAATTTACATAGCAACGGTTTCCTCTAAATTTAGCAGCAGTATTTAAGAAATTTTTTTAAAAAAAATTGCTGTTGGTGGTGGTTTCCTTTGCATTTAGCAATGGTTTTTTAGAAATTTTTTTTGGAAAAATATTTTTGACAACGATTTTATTTGTATTTAGTGGTGGTTTTAGATAAAAAAATTTTAAAAAAATTGTTTTTAGCAGTGGTTTACGCTGCATTTAGTGGCGATTTTTGCATTTTGTTTTAAAAAAATATTTTTTACAAACTTTTTCTGTGCATTTAACAGTGATTTTCTGGAAACTTTTCTAAAAAATACTACCACTAAATGTAGTGTTTCAGATTATTTTTTCTCTATCCTAATTTTCCTTGTATCTATTAACCAGCCTAAAAAATAATTTACAATAAATGCAGACATTTTAAATAAATGAAACTAAATACAAATTTCATATTAATAATAAAAAATTAAATATGTGTTTGCCAAAGATATGTAATTATGATTCATGTCAATTATATATCATATGGTTCAAGAATTTTGATGCATAAGCATTAAGGAACAACTTTTACAAGAGGCTCTGTGATATAGTAATACGTTCTCATTTCTATCTTGTTGCTACCAGTTACTAGCAATGATTAGAGAACAACTTGATCATGGAGATGAAATTTGTGGAGCAGTTGTTAATGTCAAAAGTTTATTTGAATTTGAATTTGAATTTGACCATAAGTGAGTTTGCTAGGATTCCAAGTATTGGATTTCTAACTAGTTAAGCATGTATTTGAATTAGATGCTTCACTGTCAAATTGGGTATGAAACATTTCACTGGCATGCTGAGATAGAGCAGTGAAAAGAGAACAAATCTACCACACACTAACATAAGGCTTCAAATCTGACATATTTTATTCATATGTAACCCATATACATGTTGCACCACTAGGAATACCTTGCAGCCTCCATATAACATCAATATACATGCACGCTTTTGTTTTTCTAAGACTAGACAATTTTTTTTTTCAAAACAAATAGCTTTGGGAGCAAATACTGACAGAACCCACTTGATCCAAATGGACAGATAGTGAAGTGCAGATATTTACCTCAAAAGAATTAAAACCAATCCAAAATTGAAGATTTTCAGTGTCCGTGCAAAAGCTTCCTGCTAGGAAATAAAAATCAAAATCAGATATCAAAAAAGCAGTTTCCTTTGAGTGTTGTGTAGCTAAGGGAAATGGAAAGAAAACTCTGTTATCCAGGTGAAGCTACTTAAGACCAACAAGTAATCTAAAGTAGTTATTTACCTTGTTCACTTTCTCAACATTCAAATGAACCCTCTATTTATGAAATTCTGAATGAACTAGTTTTAGCTACAAATGGAAGTAAATACAAAGGTTATAGGTAGCACAATAGTCCAAACTCCATTTATAAAACCACATATACTTTTGCAGGAAAAATAGTATTTGATAATTAATATTCCATTTGCCAGCTGCATCCTACAATTAACACAACTTCAACTTCTACCATTTCAAATGCTTGTTTTTAAACATTCAAACAAACAAATTTAACTAATTATTCATTTTAAACTTCAACATTTTTAATCACCTAAATTTAGGATTATTCAAATTAAGCTAGCAATTCTATCTTCAGCTTCAGTAGATATTTCAACAGATAACCATAATCTAAATGCTAGGTCCAAAGAAAAATAAACAGATAATTATACTCTTCAATGAGGCAAGTTCAATTGTTCAGACAAGTATAATGAAATAATCATAATTACCTGGTCTTGATGTATTCTTGTTGGCCATCTTCAAATTCAATCACGCACTGAAGGAGATTAATTATTTATAAGAATGCTTAGACTGAGAATGCTTCAAATAAGGCAACTTAGGTAACACTTATTTTATCAAAGAGGAGTGGGAATGGAGCTTGTCATTATTTAGCTAGTTTATAAACCATAACTTACATTTTCCACTTTTATCTTGTGTTTTACGTTCCAAACCTTTAATTTTAGTAATGTGCTGACATGGTCTACTTCCATGGAAGCTGGCATTATTGACCAACACACAGAAGCTAATCAAGCATATAGAATTCCATATAGAATATGTACATGAAAAGAGTGACAATGGAGCTTGAAGCTATTTGATACTCAGATAAAGAATCTAGTCAAGAATCCCTTCTGCATGGTTTTTGTTAACAACAATTGACATATTTAACTTCACAAAGAAAATAGCAATTCAACAATTTCAGGTTTATAGGTCCTAGGGCATACATTTGGAATTGAGCTAAAAATTGCAAGTGCAAGATGAGATTGGTAGCATAAGGAGGCTTATCTAGTTTGTAACATGTTAAAAGCAGCTCACTTTGAGCTGGAATGCAACTGCTCGGAGATGGGAAGTAAAGTACTCAGCAAGTTGCTACTAGCACCTAATCTTGTTGTTACATCTAGCCTACAGATGTGATGATGTCAGTTTCAATTGTGCTCAGACAGTGTGTGCAGCAGTAGTTTGGGATGACGACGATGAGAGCCAAGCTTCGTCTCTCCCTTTCACACTCTACGATTTGTCAAACAATGAAGGTTTTGATCTTTCCCTATTTTTTTCTCCTTTTGTTTTAAAACTAAGGACTTAAATTTTTTTTTTTTGCTAGCATTACACCTTAGTGGCAGTTCCATAAAATCACCATAAAAAAATCGCCTCCAACTTTGGCTTCCAAAAGAGTCAATCCCAGAGGCATTTCTCCATGTCTTTAGTGGCAGTTTTGACAACTATCATCCTTGAACTACCACTAAATACAATTCTTCTATATTGCTTTTCATAGAAGTTAAATCCGAGTCCCTGTGCTTAGCTGTGTATTTAGTGATAGTTTATAGTAACCGTTGTCACTCAACCATTGCTAAGAATAACTAATTAGTAATGGTTCATGTTAACCACTACTAAAGACAAGTAATTAGTTGTGGTTGTATTTAACTATCGCTAAAAATTGCCACTGTCATAAGGGAGGTCACTTATCCATGTCTTTAGCAGTGATTTAGAAAAACTATCACAATTGAATTACCACTAAATGCAATTATTTTTGTAGTGAGAAAGTAGGAAATGAGTTTACCTTTTAAAAAGAATTAATGGATTGTAATGCACTCAATCATTTCTCTTAAACAACCATTTAGGTTTCCACTATAGTATTTACCAATCACTTCAAAGATATATTCATAATTAATTACTAAATTTATAATTAATTTCATAGTATTTCATTATTATATTGAATACAAATTATGTGATTTAAAGTGATAAGATTGACCTACTTTGAGAGTTGCTTTATATCAATTTGTTCACTTCAACTACTTCTCATAAAAAATAAATAGAAATCATATAATTTTGTTACATGATTCTTATATACTCTTGTAAAGTCACAAAATTATACATATTGAAATGGAATGAATAATAAATTTAATAGTACATCTTCAAATTAGATACTGTTATTGGCATGCCATTATGTCACAATTTGAGACTCGTGACCAAATTCAACAAATAGATGTGCTCGGATTTGAACAAAACTTGGTACAAAAATGAAGCAAGAAGAGAAGATCATGTGACATGAATTTGGGGGAACATGCTCATGTAGATTATTTTTTTTTATATTTCCCTATTTTGAGGGCATTTATATAATTTTGACCAAGGTAATTTGTACAATGCGAGTAGATAAACACATGGTTGTGCTCCTTGGAATTTTATCTTTGCACTAATATATTGTGATGCATTAGAACCTTTAGCAGTTAGGAGAAAATCTTCATGTCAACTTAGAAAAAGTATGTTTATTCCTACCAATTAGGTTTTGCTTAGAATGTTCTTTAGGGGGAGAATGTCCGATAACCTGAAGTGGTCATCGAGGCACTCATCTAGGGGGTTGAGTGTATAGCTTTAAGCCTCCCCTACACACTCAGAAGTCTATATCGAGACTTTTTAAATGTGAATAAAGAAGTAACCCTTTTCTCAATTGAAATATTGTCCTATAGAATTTCTTTACTTTTGGCCGCATTCATCTAAATTTATTCAAATTGCATGAACACATAATGATTGTCTATATGAATGACTTGATTTCCTTTATATGTGATTTGGTTGCTTTGTGCTATGTTATTTGTATTTATGGTTGACTTGATGTGCAATAAATTGTGAGTGTTACCTGTTATTTTTAAAGTTTAGATGGTATATGATTGATTGGCTGCCTTAATTTTAGGTACTAATTTATTAAATGCCGAGTGAAGAGTCTAAGTGCTACACATTCTGACAATTGAGTTCCTAGACCATGACACATGGTGATATGCCTACACACAATAATAGGTGGGGCCTGCTTGCTATTGTGTGGAATGTGTCGTCAAAGACGTGCCTCTCACTTTATTTCTTTGAATTTTAATTTTGATCCAAAACATCACTTTATTAATTAAATAGTGCATTCATGATCCCTTCTCATTCTGATCATATTGTTTGGTTCAATTTTATGATAGCTATCTTGCATTCGTTTTAGCATGTGTTTATCTACTATTTTGCAATCAATTAAGTTATGAATTTTAATTAATAATCCTTGAAGTTTGCCCTTTTTTTTATAATGGGACAACAAATCACTTAACATATATGCATAATATTTTGAATTTCAATTTAGAATACAAAATAGGAAGAATTTTTAAATCAACATTGAATGTTCCAACATCACTAAAGATGGCGGCATTTGAGTTTGAGTGGAGTCATCTTAAGGGAAATAAAGGTTGGCTACACTAACATTCTTTCTTTGTTCTTTAAAATTGTTGATTTAATCAAATGATGCAATCTCTATTCCATCACAAGAGCAAAGAGATGGTCGTTCCATTATTAATGATAAATTTTTACACTTTTATTTCTTATATCTTTTGTATATTCTAAATTTATCATTAAATTAATAAATAATAAAATAATATCAATTTTTCAAAAGTTTGACTATAAAAATATTGTGGAAATTTTATTTTTAATAATGATATTTTTGTACTCTTTATAAAATAAACATTATTTACTATATAAAAATTATCTAATATAAAGATGAATCATTTATTAATATTAAAAAAATGTTTGTACATGCCAATTTCATCATAGACTACCCCATTTATAAATTTGGAAGCTTTCAATCCTCATCTAAACATTCATTTTTGTTGCAGAATGTTTGTTGGGGAACTATGAATCAATATGAATCATATATTAATATTAAAAAATGTTTGTACATGCCAATTTCATCATAGACTACCCCATTTATAAATTTGGAAGCTTTCAATCCTCATCTAAACATTAATTTTTGTTGCAGAATGTTTGTTGGGGGACTATGAATCAATAACTAGTTTTTTGCCCTTTAGTTCTAACTCTTAGTAACTGGTTTTTTGCCTTAGATTGGATTATTATAATTGCTTGTTTTTTTTATAACTTATTGTTATGATTTAGCTATTTAAATGTAGGTGTTTTATTACTAAAGTGTATATATTTGTTCTCTAGTTGCATAAGCAACAAATTGAAAACGAACATACATAATGTGGGGAATATTGAAGAGGATACTGAAGTGCCTGTGGACTTTGGTGAAGGGAGAAGATTATGCAAATTTGGTGGGTGATGTGGATTGGGATAATGATATATATGTTCAAGTGATGGAAAGTGGTGCTAGTTTCCAAGAGTTAGATACTGGGAGTTAAAATGGAATTGGTGAAAAGGGTGTATACTATGTGATAACTCTATGGAAATAAAGTTATCCTGATAATTTCTAGACTTAAATTGTTAAAGTTTGAGAGTGATTTTTATAAGTCAATCCGTGTTATTAGTTATTTCTATTATTTTGTTTAAATTGGCATTGTTGTTTTGTTTATGAAAATTTTAGATTTGTTAATGGAGGAATTGAGTTGAATTGATATTGTTTGTTTGCTGATGTTTATGACTTAAGTGTGGCTTGAAAAACGAGGTCCTGTGATGAGCTCGAGCTTGGCCATGTAGCAGCTCGCGAGGTGATGATCTCACATCTAGCTGTAGCTCACTTCGATGCCAAGCTCACAGCCACCCAGTAGCAGTTCGAAGCTCACACAAGGATGAGCTCTCACCCAGTTCGCAGTTCATTTCCATGTCAAGCTAGCAATCCCAGCTCGCACGAGGACAAGCTCTCGCCTAACCACAGTTCATTTCCACGTCGAGCTTGCAGTCCCAGCTTGCACGAGGACGAGCTCATGCCCAGCTGCAATTCATTTTAATGATAGGCTCACAACACGCAATGCAGTAGCTCGCACAATGACAAGCTCACAGCAGCAACTCACAGCAGCTCATTTCAATCGCAAGTTTACAGTGACCAATGAGCTATCAACCATGAAGCTCAATCCACGCAGCGGTTCGAACAATGACAAGCTAGCAGTTAGGCAATAACTTGATCCTCACACTCAAGCTTTGCATTGACGACCCAACGAGCTCATATCGACAGCGTCATTCCGGACTTGGTTCTACACGTAGGCATGAGGATGAATTGTTATTATCATGAGGAGGCCACGCTTGTCCAGTGGTCGTGCAATCATGCATTCAATACTTAATTCCTAATTTGTGGCTTGAGTAAAAAAAATGAAGGGGAAAGTTGGAAATTAAAGAGAGGTAGCAAGGTTACAGCAAGGATAGCACCTTAGTTTCTTTTTATAGCTGTAACTTCATTTCTTTTACTAGGGATCAGCTTTTTTTTTTTAAGGGTAAAAATGCTGATTAGAGGGCAATAGTAATTATGGGCAAGTCAGCAATTATTTAGCCCATTTTTAGTGACTAAAAATGTCACCCTAGAGGAAGCCGGCAAAGGTGGCACATCATGTTGCCTTGTTGGAGGAAGCTGAATGGTTTTTCTTACCCAATTTTCGTGCTGTAAAAATTCGGATAAAAAGGGCAGCAGGAGAGCACATGAGGGACATTTCATTCTCTACCATTTTTGGGGACTAAAAACCTAGAGGAAGAGGAAGAGACATTAGGGACAATAGATATAAAACCAAAACAACAATAGGGGAAGGGCAGAAAGCAGAGAAGACCTTCAGATTTGGGCTTCTTTCTTTCTTTTCTTTCTTTTCTATTGTAATATCCTATTTTGTTGAACAATGGAAATCTTGTGTTTAATATTAATTATAGAAATGAACATGAGCTAAATTTGTTTTTAGTTGGGATTGATGTTGAATTTTAATGTTGCAATGAATTCCTAAATTGTTATTTGTGATGCTAAGTAATTTTTCCCTTTTCATTCAAGTGTATTAAATGCCATTTCTCATTGTTGACTGGCCATTAATG
>JANHAO010025472.1:0-11340 GCA_026873985.1 Saraca asoca
CAGTTGTTTTTCAACATCCAAAACTAATAAGTAGTGATGTAAAACTTGTTTTGGGGTTAACAATATCCTTTAAGGCTAACAGATAATCTTTGGGTTAGTCCTCCATATTGTCATCACTCCCCTTCCTCAAAAAGATTCAACCTCAAATCAAAACCTACATTAAAAGGAGAAAGGTTAGCAACATTAAATGTAGCATTAATATTAGATTCATCTAGAAAATCTAACTTGTAGGCATTGTCATTTATTCTTGCCACCAATTGAAAGGGTCCATCTTCTCTTGGAGGAAGCTTTATCTTCCTTTAAGCTAGAAACCTCTCTTTTCTCATGTGCAGCCACACCCAATCACCTAACTTAAACACCACTCTCATTCGGCCCTTATTGGCTTGTTAATTATAGTGTTTTATTTTCATTTCTATGTTCTTCCTCACTTGCTTGTATAGCTTTTTCATTTGTTTGGTTTTTTTTCCCATCAAGACTAACACATTCCTCAATCAATAAAGGCAACAAGTCCAAAGGAGTTAGCAGATTAAAACCATACACATTTTCAAATGGGGAATGTTAGGTGGTCGAATGTAATCTCCTAATGTATGCAAACTCTACATGAGGAAAACATTGTTCCCAATTCTTTACATTCTTTTGAACGATAGATCTCAACAACAAAGATACAATTCTATTAATTACTTCAGTTTACCCATCAGTTTAGGGATGATAAGTGGTAGAAAATAACAATTTTCTCCCTAACTTACTCCAAAGGACCTTCCAAAAGTATCTTAAGAACTTTACATCCCTATCCAAACAATGGTCCTCAGCACTCCATGCAATCTCACAACCTTTCTAAAGAACAAATTCGACATATATGTAGCACAATTGGTTTTGTTACAGGAAATGAAGTGAGCCATTTTTTAGAATCTACCAACTACAACAAAAATTGAGTCCTTTCCATTATTGGACCATGGCAAACCAAGCATAAAATCCTTGGAAATGTCCACCCAAGGTTCATTAGGAATCAAGAGTGGGGTATAAAGACCATGAGGCATGACTCTGGACTTAGCTTCTTTATAAGTTATATAATTTTTACGAAGGTTTTCTATCTCATGCTGTATACACAACCAATAAAAATGCTTTTGCAAGATAGACAAAGTTTTGGCAATGTTAAAATGTCCCATTAATCCCCTTTTGTGCTTCTCTAACAAGCAAAACCCTTAAACAACCCTTAGGCATACACAATTGATTTCCCATAAAAAGATAACCATCCTCCAAAAAATACTTCCCAAAAGTAACTTTCTCACAAGCATTGAACACATTAGCAAAGTCATAATCATCAACATTCAAATATTCGATGTGCTTAAAGTCAAATAATTTAGCATGCATAGTGGAGATGAGGGTATACCTATAAGAAAAGGCATCGGTTACCATATTTTCTTTACCTTGCTTACTTTGGATGTTGTAAGGGAATACCTGAATAAACTCTATCCATTTTGCATGCCTATGGTTCAGCTTACCTTGACCTTTCAAATGCTTCAAGGATTCATGGTCAGTATGGATGACAAATTCTTTTGGCCAAAGGTAATATTGTAAAGTCTCCAAAGCCCCGAATTAAAGCATAAAGTTCCTTGTCATATATTAGGTAGTTGAGGCTACATTACTAAGCTTTTTACTAAAGAATGCTATGGAACATTTTTCTTGCACCAAAATAGCTCCAATACCAAGTCCTAAAGCATTACATTCTATCTTAAAAGAAAATTTGGGTAAAGCAAGCAAAGGGCCTAATGTGAATTTTTTTTTCAACAAATTAAATGCTCTCTCTTGTTCACTTTTCCTCTTGAATCCCACATTTTTCATAACCAATTATAGTCAATTAGGTAGCTATGGTATTGAAATCTCTCATAAATCACCTATAGAAGCTAGCCAACCCATAAAAGCTCTTCACATCACTCACAGTTTTGGGATTTGGCCACTTTTTAATGGCTTTTTTCCCTTTCCATTTTAATACCATTGCCACTCACCATATAATCCAAGAAAATAATTTTCTTCAAACAAAGAGAACATTTATCAAAGTTGGCATGCAATTTTCATCTTTCAAATATTACAAAACATATCTCAAATGTTGAACATGCTCATGTTCACTATTGCTATAAATACAAATATCATCAAAATAGACAACCACAAATTTTCCTATGAAAGCATGTAAAACATGGTTTATTAATCTCATAAATGTACTAGGGGCATTAGTCAAACTAAAAGGCATAGGCAACCACTCATACAAACCATGCTTATTCTTAAATGTTATTTACCATTCATCACCCAATCTCATTTTAATTTGATGTTAACTATGCTTGAAATCAATCTTGGAGAACACACAAGAATAATTCAATTCATCCAATATATCATCAAGCCTAGGGATAGGATGTCTCTAGTTTACAGTGATTTTGTTGATTAGGTAGCAATCAACGCATTTCCTTTGTGATCCATCCTTTTTAGGCACAAGTAAGGCTGGAACCGCACAAAGACTCATGCTTTCCCTAATATAACCCATTGCCATTAGCTCCTTCACTTGTCTTTGAATTTCTTTGGCCTCTTTGGGTTGGTTCTATATGCCAGTAGGTTTGGAATGGAGGCTCCAAGAATGAAATCAATTTGATGCTTTATTCCCTTTGTACGAGGCAAGTTGTGAGAGACTTCCTTGGGAAACAACTTTTGATATTTCTACAAAATAAACTCAATGGCACTAGATAAAACATTAGTATCAAGGTTATAATTTAAAATATCACCCTTACACATCAAGACTAATATAGGCCAATCTATATACATTGCTTGCCTAATGTCACTAGCTTTGGCAAAAACACTCCATCTCTTTTCCTCTTGTTTTTCCTCTTCTCTCAACTCACTTTTGTCGCTTTTTCTCATTTTTTCTTCACTTTTACTCTCTTTTGCTTCACTCTTGTTCTTTTTTTCTTTACTCATTTTCTTTTCTCTTTTTATTTGGTCTTCCAAAATTTGCTTGGGGTGAGGAGTAATATAGTGAAGGTTTTGTTGTCCTTCTTAGAGCTTTTAGGTGGTCATCATGTATAACATGTCTATCAAATTGCCATGACCAACCAAGCAATAAATGGGTAGCTTGCAAGGGGACAAAATCACATAAAATTTCATCTTGATACCTCCCTGTAGAAAAGGAAACTACCACTTGTTTTCTTACCTTTACCTCCTCGCTTTCATTTAACTATTGAAGCTTGTGAGAAATGAGATGACTTTGGGTAGGCAAGGCTAACTTTTCCACCAAAATTATGCTAGCAACATTTGCAAACTTCCCCCATCTATGATCACATTGCAAACCTTTCCCATGACAAGGCATCTAAAGTGGAAGATATTCTCTTTTTGCTCTTCATTGCGCTTCATAATTTGGTACTCAAAGTTCCCCTACCACTATTGTTTCACCTTTAATTGCCACACTAAATGCACCATTGCTGTCTTCATTACTTGAATTAGAACTTTCTTCCACCTTTTCATGCTGACTAGCCAATTCCAACTCTCAATTAGCTTTCATGTTCATGACTCTTTTGTTAGGGCATTCATAAGCATAATGGTTGTGCCCTAACCATTTATAGCATTTGTTGTTTCTTTGCTTTTATGGCACCCCCATTTTGCCTTTGCCTTTTGCAGTTTCACTTTTTTGCTTTAAGGAAGAAAGAGAGTGACAAGTGATAAAATTAGACACCACAAAGTGGAAACTCCTTTGATAAGTTTTCAAGTTTTAGTAAGAACCCTAGGAAAGAAAGTTCTTAAGAAGAAACACTCTTTAATTTTTTAAATTCATCAAATCAAACTAGTGAAGGAAACATGCCACCTCTTATTGCAGTTAGGCTCAATTATGGGCTAGATTACAAGTCCTAAATAAGTCTAACTAAATATCCATCCAATTAACCAAGCAAATAAGCTAATTTGGTTTAAAATATGGCAAGCATCAGCCAACAAATGAAAGCCAAAACATATTAACCTATTGGCTGAAAGTCCAGGCCTCAACACAACCAAAAAGTGAAATAAACCCAAGTCTTAATTCAACCAGAAAAATAAGGAAAATAAATGGGTTAAACAACCCCAAAACAAAGCCATAACAAAGTCAAAGGTGGCACACAATACAAAATAACAGCCAAAAAATATATACAAAAATGCCCAAAGGTGATGATGTATGGCTATCCCAAATAACTGACTGCAAGGCTTCACAAAATGGCTCCCAATTCGACTCTGCAGTGGATGGCAAAGCTTCCAAGCACATGACCCTTGAACCCTGAAGCCTAAGCTCTTCTTGTGCACTCCAAAAAACATGACAAAGTCATTAGATTGCTTTCCCATCTTCTAGGCCCTTGCCCTTATTATTGATGCTAAAATTTGGTTTGGTGAGCCCAAATCTTAGTCAACCAAAATAGTTCTTAAAATCTTAAGCTGCAATCTAGTTGGTGAATGAGAAATGAGGAGATAGGCAAAAAATGAACAACAATGGCAAAGAGAGTTTTTAAACATGGTTCAACTAAAGTTTGTTCACTAACCCCTATGTCCATGGCAGTGTTATTATTTTTGGTGAAAATTTTGCAGATTTGCAATATGTATTATGGAGGGATTCCCTCTTGTATCTATACCTCCCTTTTTTATAAGGGCTAAGAGGTTACAAAAGTAATTTAACAAGTTGTAAATCTATTACATCAAATAATAAATGTATACATTCCTAGAAAAACATATTCATCAATTAAATTTTAAAGAAATCAATTTGCTACATTAACATTCCTAGAAAAACATATTCATAATAAGGTGTATACATATTCCTTTAAAGGAATAAGGGAAAGATCCCATTGTTATTTATGTTTAACTCTAATTTGTGAGACCTAACAGTTGGTATTAGAGCTTTGGCTCTTAATACACCTTGTTATTTTTCTTGGAAATGGATTCAAATTTCTTTTTACTACCTGAATGCCCCTATGCACAAGTCCATAGGCTTTAACGGTGGGCACTACACATATTAGAAACAAAAGATTAAATATTTCATAGAAGCAATAGATGTTGATATATGAAAATTTGTAGAAGATGGTTATAAGTTTCCTAGAACTGTAATTAATGGTGAAGTTCAATTAAAACCAAAATCTTTGTGAACTAATGATGAAAGAAAGAAACATCTATTGGCTGCTAAAGTGAAATGGATAATATCTAATTCTTTGTCTCGTAATGATTATGAGAGAATCTCTAACTGTAACACTACTAAGAAAATCTAGGATACACTTGAGATTGCTCATGTAGGTACATCACAGGTAGAGGCTTCAAAGGTGCATGTCTTAATGTCTCAATATTAGATGTTTGAGATGGAGGACGGTGATTTGATTAAGGATCTGATCTAAAGATTGACAGTGATCACTAACCATTTAATTTTGCTTGGTAGAAAATTTCAAAACATAGATCTTGTTTAGAAGATACTTAGATCCTGTTGACGGTGGATTGCAGTTCGGACGAAATCCAGCCAGTGAGAGGGGTTTGTGAGGACTCCAAGATACAATTTGATTGATCAAGTATCAACAAATGTAAAAAATAAAAGATGTAAGAGCAAGTGCAAGATGAATTCAATATGTTTTTAATGTGGTTTGGCCAAAATTGAGTAGCATCAATCCTTACGTCTAAGGTATTATTTTATTGCTCTAGAGAAATTTCTACAAAGTTTTGGTATAACATTTTTCAACTCTCCTTTTTTTTTTTGCAAGGATCTTTTTCCTCTTATTTATAAAGGTTAGGAGGCTACAAGTGTAATTTTATAAGTTGTAATTCTGTTACATCAAATAATAAATGTATAGGAAAGCCTAGACTACTGCAAAATAGCTTATGCAGGTTACTTTCTATGAGTGGGCCCCCTATAGGTAGGGTTTGTGAGTAGATGTATGTTTCTCTTGTGCCTAATCTCAATAAGGTTCTTGATGTGCTTACATCTCATGAGCTAGTTCTTCTGGCCCAGATTCACTATTAACCTTTGGCTAGCGATGTTGAACTTGCGAGCTCGCTACTGGTGATGCAAGCTAGGGCTTTTCCCTTAGTGTGCTGGTGCTCTTGAGTGATCTGGGCTCTCCTCGTTCAAACTTATTTACTATAGGGCCTTTGCGAGCCCATTTCACACAATACCATAAAATACCTATAACACAAGCCCCTCAACTCTCAGTTCGCTTTGTAGACTAGGAGTTATTATTTGCTAACAGTCTTTATTCATGGATTACAATGTAGTCAAAGTCTCTAGTCAACCTATCATTTCATCTACCCTAGGCTAGACTTCTTATTATAGATGTCTTATAGCCATGGGCGTGTCAGCCTCATTTTCTTCCAAGGCTATTAATGAATGAGTGGTTAGGAGTTCATCTAAACTATTTGGTGAGACCAGGCTGGTTTTATTGAAGATAGAGGAAGTTTTCTCTTCTTCTCTATTGAGTGATCTAATAGGTGCCTTAGATAAGCCCCGCATATTTCTGATGGCCTGCTTTTCTAGTAAGGTGTGTATGGTCTAATACATAGGAAGCTTTTATGGGCAATTCTCCTTCTCCGAGGATCTGGAAAGATCTTGCATAGATCTTAGATTATTTTCTCACAATTTTGTTGTGGGGTTGAACGTTTTCGACCACTCTGGTCTGCTTCTTTTGAATTTCCAGTGCTAAGTGGAGAGTCAGAAAAGAGCTCTAAACTAAGGAGGGTAGCCAGCAGAAGATTAAGGAGCAAGTATGTCCATCAATCTTTTTGCTCGTTGGAGCTCTTCCCCAAGAAATTAGTCTTTCTTTCATAATGTAATAGCCATAGGCTTACTTTGATTTGTATTTTGAATCTTGTAAATTTACCTCATTAAGGATTTTCAATGAATGACTTTTTTCTTCATGTTCCTTGCATGCTGCGTCCAAATATTCTGTAAATCATAGACGATAATATGAGTTCTTGCAAACCATAATAAAATGGGATATTTAAGTAACCAATCAATCATGCTTCTTGGTGAACAATGAATCTAGTCAAAGAAGTGCCTTAGTTAGTGATGATTAGCATATAGTTAGGTCGTAAGGGAGCTGCATATAGTAGAAGGTTATATACAAGTAGAAGGTTATATACAAGCTACAAATGATTGGTCACATGAGAGCTACAAGCAATAAGTTTCATGAGAGCTACAAATGATAGGCCATATGAAAGTTGGGAGTAATAAGTCGCATGCATGGACTTAGAAAGCCAGTTGCATGCATGTGGTGCCAAAGAGTAGGTCATATGTATGAGTGCAAGGTCGCATATATGTGGTGCCGAAGAGTAGGTCACATACATGGACTCAAGATAGTTAGAGAATCGATAGGGGCATGAACCTATAATTGAGTTGATATTTTGCTGACAATTCATTCAAAGATTAACAGACAACGATTTGAGTGGCCATTTGCCTTATTACAAGATCAATGTATGATTCTCATCATGGGCCCCTACTCTTGCTTGGGATCTTGTTGAGGTTGCTGAAGTTATTGTCCCGCAGGTTGTACCATATAATCTTTTAAGTGACCCCTTTTGATCAGGTCCTAAATTACATTTCTGAGAGCTCGATGATTCAAAGTATTATGCCTGATATCAACGTGATCGGCACATAATTTGCTTGCATCTTGATGCTCAGGAGGAGTTCTTATAGGATAAGTTTTCCCGAAGTCTTCCCTATCCTTTTTTATTGCATATATCCTGTCTAGAGTATCAAACAAGACACTGTAGTGTTCATGGTGACCTGAGTGTTGTGGTCACTAAATCCTGGCCTTCTTCACTGGATGGCATTCAGAGTTAGCCTCGACACTTCCATGATAGCTCTTCTTCTTACACTGATCGGAGCTACTGACCTTGTCCCTTTGATTGTCTGAACCAAAGTTCTCTTCCCACCTAATTTGTTTGGTAGCTTGATCATAAAATTTACCCAGATCCACCACTATGGATTTGTATATACTCCTATATAGCTTTCTATCTTTATTAAGCCTTGCCAATATCACTATCAAGATGCTCTTATCGGATGGGCTCAACACATTGTCAATCTTCTACCTAAATTGGGTGATATAATCTTTCAATGACTCGTGCTTATGCCAAAAGATTGTAGCAAGATGGCAGGGGGTGCAAGCTGCCTTTTTAGTGCCCTATACTGATCGAGCAATTTTTCCTGACATTCCTCCCAACTGTCGATGTTGCAAGGTAGGAGGTTTCTAAACCAAACTCATGGTGTATCTCCTAGTGTGGCAGGAAGATATGGCATTTAATTAGGGGATTATTTGTTTGAAGGTCCATCCGAACGTTGAACATGTCCAGGTGGCTACAAGATCACTATCTCCATTGTACAGCAAAACCATATGAATTTTGAGCTTGTGAGGAAGGGGTTTCATCTCAATTTCCTTCAAGAAGGGGAACTGTCCCTCAGAGCATCCTTGGTTATTTTGGTCTTGAGGGTGTTCTTTTAATTTCTTCACCTTCTAGAAAATAACTCTTCTACCAGTGAAAATAATGCCCTAGACTATTAGCTAGAGGCCTGATGGCTCCGCTTACCTTCCTAGTTGTATGAGTAGTGACCTGTCGTTTGCTCTTGATTAGCTCTATTTGAACTTCCTGCTTGCTACTGCTAGTGAATGTTTCCAAGTGCAACAACCTTGGCCTACCTTTATACACTTTGAGTTTGTGCTTGTGCTAATACCTTAAATGTTTCAGCCATTTCTTTCACTATATTCTCCAATGCTTCCTGGTTTTGGTGCCATGTTTATATTTTGTTGGCGTCAAGGGTAGTGATGGCAAGTCAACAATGAGCTGAAGGGAGCAAATCGTCGGTGGTTCTGGTGATAAAAGAACTTGTTGTATGACCCTCAAGCTAGTTATTGATAGCTCCTGACTTCCTAATGATTTTTCCTTTGGCCATTATGATTGAACAAAAAATGAACTAGAACATAGAATATTAACTAGAATACAGGTGAGTCCCATTAGGCATGCCAAAATATTGATGGTGGATTTTGGTTTAGACCAAATCCAACCAATGATAAGGGTTTATAAGGACTCCAAATTGCAATCCAGTTGATCATGTATCAGTAAATGCAAAAAAAAATAGAAGAAGCAAGATGAACTCAGTAGGTTTTAACGTGGTTCAGCCAAAATCGGGCAACATCAGTCCTTGCGTCCATGATATTATTTTATTGCTCTAGAAAAATTTCTTGAGTTTTGGTATAGTATTTTTTAGCTCTTTTTTTTTGTAAGGATCTCCTTCCTCTTATTTATAAAGGTTGGAAGGCTACAAGTTTAATTTTACAAGTTATAATTATGTTATATCAAATAATAAATATACAAGATAGTTTAGACTACTACAAAATGTCTTCTATAGGTTGCTTTTTGTGGGTGGGCCCTCTATAGGCAAGGTCTATGAATAGACATATGTTTCCCTTGTGCCTAGTCTCATTGAATTTCTTGATGTGCTTACATCTTGCGAGCCAGTTCATCTAGCCCAAGGTCGTTGTTGACCTTCAGCTAGCAATGTCAAACTTGCAAGCTCTCTACTAATGATGTGAGCTAGTGCTCTTGAATGATCTAGGCTCTCCTCATTCGAACACATCTATTGCCAAGCCTTTGCTAGCTTATTCGTGTAGTGTCAGAAAATACCCATAAGACAGAAGAGTGGCAGCCCAAGGTCACAACAATAAAGGAATCTTTGAAAATGGGCATCCTTACAATTCAGGAACTCTTTGGCAACCTCCAAGAGCATAAACTGGAATTAAGAAAATACAAGAAGAACATGGATGATAAAAAGAAAAAAAGTCTACCAGTTAAAGCTGCAAAGGTATCAAAATTAGATGAAGAAGATTTTGAGAGTGATTTGGATGCAGTTAACAAACTTGATCAAGAAAGTGTAGCATTTCTAAGCAAAAGATTACAAATGATCATAAGAGAGAATATGAGTAAAGATAGAATAAAACTAGTTCCACAGAAGAAAAATGACAACAACAACAAAGTTAGGCAAGGGAACTCAGTTAGCACAGTTCCCACCTACTTTGAATGTAAGAAACCTGGCCAGATCAAGTCTAATTGCTCAGTTTATCTGAAGAAACAATTAGAAAATGAAAGAAGTAAGAAAAAGCCACACTATAAAAGATCTAACTTTGTTGTATGGGATAAAGATGAAGTAGAATTTGGTACAGAAAAGGAAAAATTTGAGGAAGATATTTTGTTGCTTCTCATAGCTAGATATAATGACAACTCAGAGGTATTTGGCAGAAATTCCCTCTTTATTTTCTTCGATAATGATGACTCTGAATCTAAGAAAGAATCTAATGTTGAAAGTGATGAAAAAGAACTAGATGATCTATGTCTTAAGTTGTATAATTCACTTGTTCAATCTAAGAAATAATTGACCTTTACAAAACATGAGCATGAAAGCCTAATTGAAAATATTAAAGATTTAGAAAAAGAAAATGCTTATTTGACTACCTTAGTTGAGAAATTAAATGATAAAAATGAATGTGAGCAATGCAAATGTTATAAAGCTAGGATTAAAACATCAAATGAAAAACTGTAAAGTTTTTCTGATAACAACAAAAAGTTTGAAGAGATGCTGTGAAATCAGAAATTTTTATATAACAGAAATGGTTTAGGATATAGGCAACCATTTTATAGGAAATCTAAGAGGTGGAGTCCTGCATATGTCACTTGCTTTTGTTGCAATCATAGAGGTCATCATATAAGAGACTATCTTTTTAAAAATGGCACATATTTGTTAAGACCAAATGAAAGACTTGTGTGGTCTATTATTGCTAGAAAAATTTCTATTGTTTCTACTAACAAAACTAGACCCATAATTCAGTGGGTACCATCAATGCTAGTATGATTGGAATATTGTAGGAATGTGAGAGACAAAGCATAAATCTATGTTTTCTAGATAGTGGATGTTCAAGGCACATGATTGGAAACAATAACAAGTTCATTTCTCTCACACCCATAAATGGAGGTAAGGTAACCTTTGGTGACAATTCTAAAGGAAAAGTCAGAGGTATAGGTAACATTGGTAAGTCCCCTAATTGTTGTATAAATGATGTGTTGCATGTTGATGGACTTAAATGCAATCTGTTGAGTATAAGTCAGTTTTGTTACAAAGGCAATCAAGTCATTATCAATTTAGATAAATCTTTAGCTATGAATGGCAGTAATAGAAAATTGAAATAAGTAGGTTATAAAGTCAACAATGTTTATCTATTTGATCTAGATTATGAATTTAAATTGGATTCAACATGCCTAGTTAGCTTTCATGATGATACTTGGATTTGGCATAAGAGATTAGGCCATATGAACATG
>JANHAO010025473.1:0-11336 GCA_026873985.1 Saraca asoca
ATGGCCTGATTACTACCCATTGTCCTAGCACTCCAATACAGTTCTTCTGGTGCAGCATAAGAATATGAGAATAAAGACCTGTAAGCAGATTTACCGTGGTGATTATGAAGATTCTGAACACTTCCATGCTCGAAGCCGTAAATGTAGCTGGAATCATCCACCCATAAGCTAAATGCATTTGCAGCAGAGCCAGTATGTTCATTAACACCAACATTGACCCAAAAAATTATCACGAGCATCTTCATCAGTTATAAAAAATGGAACTTGGTGGCCAGGAAAGCAAGAGGAACACGGGCACCTGAAATGTAAACCTGGACAAGCACCAAGACGATCTCCATTCCATTCACAAATCCCAATGTCTTGGAAGTCAGAGGAGATGGATTGAAAGTAATATTCAGTCTATTTTCCTTCACATTCACTATGAAATCTTTGGTGAAATAGTCTACCTTTAGCTCTTCTGCCATACTAGAAGGGCTGAAATTATCTAATAAAGTGTAACGGCCAGTTCTAACAGAAAATAAGGCCTTGGAAGGGTTAATCCCCAAAATGAAGTTGAAAGAAAATAGAAGCAAATGAACATGAGGCCAGAGATGGGGAAAGAATAGGTGAGTGAAGAATTAAGGATACGCGCAGTGTGGTATGGGAATTCTGGGACTTGAAAATGTCTGTTTGAAACTGAAAGTGTAGAAGATATTGTGTCATTCTTATTTCTGCTTATGTGAAAATGCTGAGTCCATGTAGTGTGACACGAATTGATGTGTTATTACTTGGTGATTTGACGTGGACAAGGGCATTATCTAATTTCAACCCCATTTGTTTTTCTGTTTTGACAAAAAAACCTGCTATGCTGAATTAAGTAGTGTTATAGGTGAAAATCGGTTTCGAAAAATGAGACAAGCACGAAGCCCGACAGAGGCTAAGTCACCCAACTCGTTGAGAACGTCCAGCAAGACCCACCTCGCTCATCGATAGAAAACAACACGACGAGGTTATCATGAGGCCAGCTTGCTAAACAGTTGACCATCTCGCTCGAGCTCGTTAAGCGACCTGCCACAATGCCCCCGAGCTAAGGAATCCAATTCGTGAGAACGGACATCTCGCTCAACAAAGCGAGACCACAAGGCAGACACACATATGCTAGTCTACAGCCGACAAGAGGAGCCCACCCCGTAGAAAGAAGCCTGCAACAGTCGAATTGCAAAAGTTTATTTGTTTTTCGTATTTATTTATTGATGTAACATAACTGTAATTTGTAATTAATGTATGTAACTCTTCTTCCCTCTATAAATAGGGATGCACTGTTAGAAGAGGAGGAGAAGCCGAAAAACTTGTATGTCAAAACTCTGTAAAAATCTCTTTTCAAATATTAATAAAAGTTTCGCTGTGGACCTATGGTCTGAAACCGTCCAGATTTAGCCGAATCATGTTAAACATAGTGCGCCTTTGCCATCCTTCTTCCTATTTGCCACCTTCATCATCTTCCAGTCTGCACCCCTTTCAGATTAGGAAACAGGCACACAAACTATACACATCTATTGATAGAAATTTGGACTCCCCACACGAACCAAATTCCACCGTCAACAAGTAACATTTCCATTAGAAGTTCTTGGTTAATATATCAGGATCAACAAGGTGTGAATTGATATTCAATAACAGATTTCCTAATGAAACAAGTTTATGGATCTGTTCTGATGTGGGTATTCCGACAATGAATTGCATGTTTGCGAGGGGGAGAAGGCTCACAAGTTGTGACTGATGAGTGCTCGGTCGTAGACCCAGCTCCTAATTTTGGAATCATGTCCCGAACCATGCTCCTAGAACTTGTTGGCTGTGCTTTCCTCCAGCTGATCTTACGAAACAAATGGACAAACACCATGAAGAAGGCATCAAAATACAAATCTCTATGATTGCTATCTCAGATCCCATGAAGAGGGGGTTTTGGGAGGAAGAAGACTCTGGTATTTTGGGGAACAAAGAATAAAAAGGTTCAAATAATTAAAAAAAAAAATTAAAACAATGTTTAAGATAATGAGAACACTTCCGAGCCCACAAGTTACTGGCTAGTTGAACTTGTTATCAACACTTGATAGGTTCAAAGCATCGACCACGTTCATATATGGCATAATAAACATGTTTTCCTTTCGATGCAGCGTTTGCATCATACAATTAAATGAATCTTCAAAAGAAATAGATAGAGGAAAAGCTAGTAGATTATAAATCCAAAGTACCATTTGCAAAGTTCTAACTTCATTCACCTAAGATACATCTGAATGTCAACAGTAACGTGACATAAGAACAATTCTACCATGTTAAAACATCCTCTGCCTGTATACAAGGTTTCCCGGAGACCCAAAATCAGCTCTCACCTTCCAAGAAGAAAGAATGTGGAAAAATAGATACTGGTTTCGTATTAGACTCTCATGGTTGGTGAAAGGGAACAGATGCCAACTTTCCCCACTTTCAAACAAGCATAAGCCATTTTCAACCACTCTGACCTATTGGGCTGCTGCTCCATATGATGGTGAATCCTCACGAGGGAAATCATGAGTTAATTTTATCTCCTCCTCTTCCTCCCTTTTCCTAATTGTCCAGATCTGAAAGCATGTTCTTGCTCTTGAAGGAAAGCTCTTGCTTTTCCATATTTCTCTGTTCTTTCTTCCTCCAGTAGAGCCTTGTCTCTTTGCTTCACTTCATACAGGAAATAGTTGTCTTTACGCAATTCACGAGCAGCTCCTTTAGCTTCACGTTTCAAAAGTTTCTTCATCTTTTTCAACTCAGCTCTTTCACGGTCCGGATCATAATCTCTACCCTTGACAAAGCTGCAGAACAAATAGTATATTTAAATGCTTAATTCGAGCCCCCTCTTTTTTCTAATATGCATACCTGAGATGACTAATATAATTGTGTCAAGCATGAGAAACGGAAGGCAACTTACTTCTCCTCGAATTTTGGATTCAATAATTTGATAGGTACTGGCTTCTTCTTCCGCATTTGAAGTGGCCGCCTCAAAGTGTGACAATCATCCACTTTTGTCTTAATGAGATCAGCTACATCTTTAAATTTATCACGTAATGTATCTGGCATACTTTTTTGTGCCACTATTTCCCGTAATAATCCCAAAATTGGTAAGAATATTTCGGGAAATGAACTCAAGCCTTCATATACGTTGACGTATCCATGTAGAGTTTCAATAACTGCATATAATACACTAGCCCTGCAATTCAAGAATCTCAATTAGCCATGATCAATCAAACCATCAACTTGCAAAAGAAATAATATACAGTGAATAGAACTCTGAAATCCTCAAGTGCTGGGCCTAGCATTTCATTTTGAGGTCAACATTCATAGTGATAATGAGAAATCCAAGTGATCAGATATTCAAAATGCAACCTGTATGCCCTTAAATGGCAATATCACTTCCAACCTTATAGGAAAGATGAATAAAACTCTCAGTGCTTAAATATGTGAAAACTTTGGAAGCGAATTATGTACATCATGAATGTACATCTGTCTCATTTCATGATGTACATAACTGAATTCAACAGCAAACACCCCTCCAAACAACAAGCACAAAACAAATACATACATGAATCATAAAAGATTATCACAGATTGGCTCATTATAATCCAAGATGGACTACAACAGATGGACAACATGGTGGCAACATATCAGAATAGTACCACTTTCATCCATCAACTAATACTAAAAACAGTATGCATTTTCTTTTACCTGAAATTATCAGAAGTGAAGAAAGGAGAGTTTTCTGGCATGTCTATGATCTTAAAGAAATTTGGGGGGCTAATCTCATCTACTGTCTCATGTATGCACAGGAGAGGTTTGAGAACTTTCAATTCCACAAAATGATATAACTGGCAGAAAGAAAATAATAGTCATTTCAGTATGTACACAAATTATGGTAGCAATATGAAGTCAAATCTAGCAACACGTAAGGGCCCAGCTTGGTTATGGATGTCATAGAATCCTAACTTAGGCTACTCAGAGAAGTCATTTTGCTTAGAAGCAATTCATTCAATTGAGTTGAATGTCAAATGCATGATCATGAACTGAATTTTCAAGACTTATCATTTTTATGTTTTGTGAGGTTAGGGCTGCAAGCAAATAAACTACTAATCTATAATTCGAAGATAAATGCAATAGCTTACTTTTTAATACAGCATTAAAAGAGCACAGGAAATTAATGGTACCAGGGTTATCTCTTTTTTTTTTTTTTTTTTTTTTTCAGAAACTAATGTATGCTGAAACCAGCATTCATGTTCATTTACTGACATCCAGTACAGTTTGCATCCACAGTCCAACAGGGCGAGTAACTCTTTGACTTCTAAAGTTCAAGGGGATCAGTGCTGATATCCAACATGCTTTTTAGGTTAACACTTGTACAAAATCCCAACTACCCAAAAAATATATACTTCAGCACCATAATATGTGATTTGAAATGTAGATGATAAATGAAGTCATAATACCTGTGAATCTTGATGTGAAATAGATTTACTGTTGGCAGCTGCCATAAGTAGAGTTTGAAGAAATATTATGGCTTCTGGACAGAACTTCCGAGACTGTTTAAATATCTGCAAACAATTCAAATTAAGTACATGAATTAGCTGCAACTGCAATATTTGAAAATGATCAGGTGAATGTAACATATATCATGTTAAAAAACAGAGAATAAACATCAAACAGCCAAAACTAATTCGTGGTAAAGATGCTACATGTTAGCAGCTATATAAAGTGAGCAATAAAAAATGCATGGATTTTGAAAGGAGTTTATTCATTAAGACAAGAAATATGTCTTTGTACAACATGTAGAACCTTGTGCAGAAAGCACCTGCACTTATCCATTCACCACTGAAGCCACCATGGCATGTGTGATGCATTGAAAGGTAAAATTGAAGACAAAAGAATGCCTTAACATGTACTTACAGAAAGAAGCATAGAGCATAGAAAAGAACCAATGGCAATATCCCGACAAGACAGAATTGGGCAACGCATTAGATATTCACACATCAATAATGTGGCCGGGGTCATAACTGGATGCCTGAAGTCAGAGCAAGGAAATATCATGGACCACAACCGCAAGAGAAACAATGTCTTCGAAGAAGGCCAGCTGCTATTTTCTGAAATGACAAAGGGATTTAAGCCACATGTTACAAGGACATCTACCAATTTATTGTCATTGGGCACAAGTAACAAAACTATACAAGTCTTCAACCACAAATACATTCTAACCTGGGTTCTTGATGCTCTCCATAAATTGTGCTCTAGTCCTTAGTATTCTCTGACGAGCACATATTGCAGCAAAGTATGGAATCTCCATGCTCATTTCTATCAATGGCCTCCCCAGCATATTTAATAGCTCAACATTCAATGGTTTCTCACTTGCCAAAACAGCAAAATACTGCAACAATATGCCATAAAATACCTGACAAGAACATATATACAATAATTATCTTCAATATAATAGAACATATAATATCATGAACCACAATCACGACATTGCAGCCAAGTAGTCATTTTTAAGTGTAAAAAGTCGGTTAAAAATCAAAATACCACAACAGAAAGAACAGAGATACCTCAGCACTACACATCAATTAACCATAAGGAAAATATTCTACAGAGGCATTCCCATGTCATCCTTATATAAGGTAGACCCCATTACACCTCAAAACTACATAAGCTATCTTTTATATAGCCTATACTATTATGTTTTTCTTTGGCCATTGAAAATTTGGGCTACAAAATGACAGATTCATAAACCCATCAATTACAAACTAGTGGGATTTGAATCTAGAACCTCCATGCCGGAGCATCCCTGAATGTAACATGGTAAGACATATAAGAGTGTGTAAATGTAGTTCAAGAGCACAGCATTTGGGTGAACAAAATATGAACAATATTGATCAAGAGGATGATGAAGATTGTATCAATACATTGTCTGACTGAACTGATGATACACTGATTCCTTCAAGCTAGTACACACTATCTTGAACATATCAGTGAGTGAAAACATTTCTGCCACTACGCTATAGGCTATAGCTCTAGTCGATTGATTGGATCAATACAATCATGATTGCAAGCTCTAGCAAAAGCAAAACATGCAAAAAAAATTCAAAACAATCAGGTGGGTGATCAAAATAATATAGTATGTTTCACTCAAACAATACAGAACCAAATCACTAAGATTTTTCGGAAAGGAAAAAAAAAAAAAAAGGAAAGCTAAACAGTAAAGGGGAGAAATTTCAGTAATTGCAATGTCACTTTTAGTCAGCCATCTCTACCACAAGAATGTTCAGAACAGAAGACACAAAATATACAAAGCACTAGTTGAAAAGGCCTAAGACCTTAACAGACAATATTTCAGAGATAACATAACCAGTATCAACTAAGAGATAGAAAGAAAGACAGAGTTTCTTACTTGCATTTTTTTCCGATTTTCTGAAGCAAGCTTAATTGCATTTGTTGCCCTAATCCGGTTGATAACCGTGATAATGTCAGAATTTGAACAATTAACCAGTAATGCACATAATTCTTCATACGTCTTTGGAGCTTCAATTAAATAAGGAATATCCAACTTTGAAGACTGTTTTCCTTCAACATCTACATTCTTGATGTCCAAAGGATCCTTGTCTTTTTTTACAGTTTCAACAGAATTATTGCTCTTTGCCTTTATGTGAACTCCAGTATCCAAATCTTTTTTCTTACCACCGGCATTGTCACATTCTTCTGCAACTCTTTTTTTCTCATCTTCATCACTGCTGCCTTTGTTGTCTTCATCTTCCAAATATGTACCAATATTTTCGTCATCACTCTGCTCCCAATCCTTTAAGGAAAGATCCTTTTCATCATCAATGTCCTCATCTGACCCTTCGTCAGAAGATTCAGCATCTTCAGAGTGTCCTGAATCATCAGAAGATTCAACATCTTCACTTGCAGATTCTTCATTGTCCTTTCTTTCTAGAATCTCATCAATCCAACCCTTCTTAGTCATAGTTTCTTCATTGACAGAGAAGGAATCACCAAGATCATCCCCTGAGAGAGATCTTGGCTTTTGATTAGATTGCTTTTCCGCCTCTTCATCACTTGAATCTTCATTAGCAACCATCCTCTTTTGACGCTCTTCCTGAAATTATGAATCACCATTTAAATTAATCAGATTAGATAATTGATTCTGTAAAATTGAAGATAACATTCAACATCTTTGGTACCAATATAATTAAGGAAAAAAAAAGGAAAAGAAAGATAAAAAGCCCCCACACATAAGTGGGGAACTCATTGACAAAATATGATATATAGCAATATCTCTCACAAAGTTTGTACATGCCAGTTCGAATGATAGTAGCAACAAGAATATAATGAACAACAACAACTAAGCCTTATCTTATTAAATGAAGTCAGCCACATGGATCAAACAACGCCATTGTCCTCTATCAAATACCATAACTTCTGTAAAACCATTTAAATGAGATTGTTTTTTATGATTTCTCAACACTAAGAATATACTGTAAACTGATATAATTGGTACAACATGATGAAACGTTTATGATGCAAGGAAGAATCTCAAACTGTAGAGAATGTTTAAAATCAGCATTTCCAAGCACAGAGCTTTTAAACACAGCATATATGCATATATGAGCATTTTCCAGCTTGTGAGCTGCTCGATAAGGGTCAGCTCAATTAGGTAAATAGCTTGATGCATGTCCTTATAAAAAATGCTATAATATGATACCAAATTATATGTTGATATAAATATTGAACATGATTTTAGTTCAGCAGCCAGCTGCACCATGTCGAGCATCCTGATCCATAGACATCTTAAAATTTGGCCAAGTTTCACCACTCACAATAAAGCTCAACAAATGTTTAAACATTTGAAATAATAACTTCATGGGAGCCATCATTATTTTTAGGATCATACACCATACCTCCAATCTCTCTAAACGTTCCCTTTCCTCCTGAGCAATTTCTTCTGGTGTCTTTGTCCTGTCTGAGGGGCGAGCACGCATTTCCAATCCCATTTGTATAACAAGCATGTCATAGGCATCAGGTTTTTCCTGCCGTAAAGAATAAATAAAAATGTCTTATAATAAGAGGAAACTGTCTGAACCAAGAAGAACCCTACAAAGAAAAAGTACCTTCTCAGAATTATTTATCCTCTGTATAGCAGATGAGTTATTCTTATTGCTAGACTCATTTGGAACACTCTTGTTCACCAAAGCCTTCAAAGCATTCATCTTGCCGGGTTCAGTCAAAGATACTAATGCCTCAGACTGAACCAAAGAAGTGAACTTCCTGTCCAACTCTTCCACAAATTGTTCATTTTCTTCCTTCTCTTTCGCTTTTTGAGCCTGGAAATTTTTAGACGCAGACAAACATGAACAAAACATAGAAACATAAACATTTTACCACATAGGCAATTAAAGAAGAAACAAAAAATCTACCTTGAAAAATTTGCTTTTTGAGATAATTTCCTCCATAACTTCCTTCTTGCTTTTATGCCTCTGCAGATGCGAGGTCAGTGTTACAGATCCATGTCAGAGTATTAAGTTAAATCTAATGACAGGAGATGGCCAAAACAGAAGTCCAATGGTAGTTATCAGCAAGTTTAACATACGATAGCACAACTGGTCTTACATTTTTCTCACCCTCCATCTCCTCTGGAATTTGTCTATTATAAGCATTGATTTGCTTCCCCATAGCTGATTCCTCTGTAAAAGCAGTATAGAATTGATGCCATGAACATAAAAACCAGAACACAAAATAACACAACAGTCATATTTAGAAGTTCATGGTAGAAGTATACTGCAAAAGGCCATGGTAATCAACAGTAGCAGTGGGACATCACTTCAGCAGGAGGAATATATTAACTTGCACCCAGAGTTACAAAAATGCAACAAAAGACAGGTAAGTTTACGAGACAAGAAATAAGCTCCATTACCTTATAATTGCAAAATAATATGCATGATACGATCTAATTGAATTCATCACAATGTAAAAAGTTATCCTGGAAATAAGTCTACTGGACTTAATTTTTTATTTTATTGTTCTCATAAATTGCCTTAGGATTTAAACCTAAATATTTCTGGAGGGGGAAAAAAAAAACCCCACAACGTGCTGGCTTTTCACAGCCTTAATCTCCCTAAGTTGTTTAAATAAAAAAAAAGTAAACAATGCATGCTAAAACTAACACAATCTTGCGTACTCAGTTTCAATACCTTCTGCAACATCATCATCTTCATCAGGAAGCATTTCATCTTCAAAATCATCTCTTCCCTGAATATCAAGACCTTCAAAATCATCTTCTTCTCCATCCGACAAATTATACTTGCTGCTTTTGCTCAGTTTCATGTTCAACTGTGAAGGCCCAAAGAGAGGAAAAATGAGTGAGAAAAACATACACTTACGAAATAATTAACAATAAGAAAATATCAGAAAACTAAACTACAGAATAAGCCATTAGATGATGAAACAAGGCAGCCAAACAACCATAAAATGTACAGACTGAATATTTTATGTATAAAAATAGTATGCAATAATTTTTTTTTGGGGGGTAAGAAAATGAGAGACTAATCATGGCACAGTTGAGCTGATTTTGAGCCAAATGTGACCACAATATGATTTAGTATTCATTGATTCCAAAGGGCATCAACATCTATTATCCCTTCATTGCATAACATCAGGTTAGGTAGCTAAACGTGTTTGTTTTTCTAGTATTTATGGCAAAAGCATGAAATTGGAATACATATATCATTGTGTGCTTAGGCAACACTTAAAAGTTACATGATAAATAAAACCGACCTGGCGTTCACGCTGTGACCTTAAAATAGCCTTGCCAAACTCGTCAAGCGCCTCATTTTGCTCCCCGATTCGCTTATCCGTGAAAACAGAAGATTTCCCACTTTGCTCATACTCCTTCAACAGTGTCCTCTTCCTCTGTCCAACCCAACAAGAATAAAGCTTAAGCTCAGCAAAAATAAACAAGTAAAAAATCTTCATCTTTACATTCTCCCAGAACAAAAATCGAACTTCCAATGAATTCGGGAAGCACAGAGCTAGCAAACTTAAATTTTTCACACATATTTTCCTAAACGAAAAAAAAAAGAAAAAAAAAAGACTTTACAAAAAAATTTAGGACAATAGTAAGCTAGTAGTCACCTTTTCAATGGCACGAGAACGAGCTTGGCCAATGCGTCGTTCTTCGCCTTTGCGCTTCTTGCCGAGAATGTCGAATTTTCTTCGAGACCAAATGGTCTCAAAAGGGTTGCTGGCCTTAGGGGCCTTGACCTTCATGGCTACAGCATCGGGAGCGTTCCTACTTTTCTTCTTCTTGTTCTTCTTCTGGTTATTGGCGTCAGAGCCAGTGCGGGCTGATGTTTTCGCCATGGATTTTACAGTTGACAGGTTTAGGGTTTAAAGGCGATATGCCTTTTGTTGTCTCACAAATAACTGGTTTTACGTAACTCGTCCCTGGAGTCTCGATTCAACTCGGATTGGGTTCACATATGAGTGTATTTTTTTTTTTAATACTAATTTTAAAGTACAAATTTTTTGTAATGATAAAGTTTCTAAAATTACTTTTTAATATTACAAAAATACTATTAATAAAGTTATAACAAAAAATTCATAATATTCATCGACCTGCTATTAATGAAATAGACTTGAAAATTTTCTTCTCATTATTTTCCATTTTTATTTTTATTTTTATTATAAATAATAATTTGAATAGAATTACTTTTGAAAATATATATGGTTAAAAAAAATTTTAATGGATTTTATTTTATTTAAAAAAATGAAAACCTGCTTTTGTGACAACAAAACCTTGGGATTGTTTGCTTTGTTGGAAAAATAATTATAATTACCAAAAATATTTTATTTACTTAATATCATCAAAAAAAAATCATTAGCTTAGAAATTAAGTTATTTTCCATCACAATAATATTAATTATTATTTTATTAGTCACAACATTTATAGGTACATAAAATTTCTTTACTTAATCACAAGTAAATTATAATCCCTTGTTAAACAATATCTTTCAACAAAATAAATGAATTTTATATTTCACAAAGATTTTCACACAGAAAACTCCTAAATCCTAAAGTTATTACGATACAACACTTGATTTAGGGTAGCTGGTAAAACAGTTTAATTAAATACTTATGTCTATAAGTTTTAATAAGCTCTTTTTGATAAGTTTCTCCATAAAATTTATTGAAATAAGCTCAAATGGACTTATTGAAAGGTCATAAGTTATTTTCATAAGTTTAAACAAATACCTAAATTTTTTATCTAAAGTGCTTATATTATAAGATAAGTTCAAATATAA
>JANHAO010025474.1:0-11339 GCA_026873985.1 Saraca asoca
ATATGCTCAGAATACAGAAACTGCTCAATTATGGCCTATTATGCAAAATTTGCAATATGATGCCAATTGACACAAATTCACAAATATACACTAACACAACTGGAAACATGTCATTTTAGACCTTAAAATGCTAAGTATGAGGATAAATAAATGTGTCAAATATTGTGTTTTCACTCTTATCCTAACACTTCAATTGACCAATGTGGCAGGATTCGATAGATAATTTATTAATCACATCTTCCAATCTGTTGATGTTGGCTGTAGTTTCATTATAGCTTACTTCTTGAGTTAATTTGGCAAAATTACCTTTATTGATCTTATATCTAGAGGTAATTTAAGCCAATTTATTGGGATTTTGATTTTCCCACTTGGTACATGTTTTATTATTGAATCTTCAAATCTTTTCACAAGGTCAAACATTTTGTCAAAATTTCACTAACCTTGTATTTAAACATTTATATTCTTGTGAAATTTGTTTCACCACTAGCTGTGAATCATTGTAAATTTTGACACACCTTACCCCTTGATCTAATAGAATTTCTAGGTTGGTTATTAGTGTTTCATGTTCAGCCTCATTATCAAAACATCTTTAGTTTAGTGTATACAAGAATTTGGCCAATTTCTTTTCTGGTGTAATGATTAAAATTCTTACACTTGAGCCCCCTTTGTGATAGGAATCATTGAAAGATAATTTCTAGGTTTTATGCCCATGTAATTAGAATTTTTCTCATGATGTTTGGTTGTGAAATCAATGATTTTCTGCCCTTTGACAGCCTTTGATGAAATGTATTGTAATAAAAATTCTGTCAAACTTAATGCCTATTTTTTTACTCATCCATGAATAAATGGCTTCAATAGTATATCTTTTAAAATGTTAGGTTTTGCACTAATGTGAGCATTTGTCAGCAAAAAATAGTAATGTAACTTTGTAGAAGATTAATACAAAGACAAGCATAATTTTCTATTGCTAAATACTTTTATTCTAAAAAATTAAAACCGTAGAAAGAAGAAAAAAAAATAGCCCTTTCTACACCTATCTCATTATCCTGGGCTAGAAAACAACTAATTACATTATCGCCAACATGTAAAGCTTACTCGGTTTTCCTAATACATGGGATGAATTTATTAAAGGCGACATCAAATATCCCTTAATTTATTAAAAGGTCCGCCAATGGCATTCTTTCTAACAAAATTCCTCCTTTATTTTCAGCTTGAGTAATGGCAAAAATATACTTATTTGATCAGATAAGTTGAAAATTTAATGTCGAAGGAAATTCACCTTGCCAAGAAAACTTTGCAACTCTTTTTTGTTTGAAGGAGCAATAGTTTTTAAGATTGTCTTCACTTTATTCTTGTTGACTTTGATCCCCTTTATATGGACTTAGAAACCCAAAAAAGTATCTACAAATAAACCAAATGCTCATTTTAAAGGGTTCATTTTTAAATTGTTCCAATGCATTTGCTTAAAGGCTTGAATCAAATTTCTAATATGCTTCTTGTAAGACTTGGGGAGCATATCAGAATCAAAGGCTATGAAATACCATTTTTCATGATGTAATTGGTAAAACTATGGAAGTTTATAAATACAATTGGGGAGCATCCTTTCTTCTTTTTGCTCGACCATGTAGGTCGATAATTGAGCTAATTGCTTTTATATGTCATTCATTGTTTACACAAGCCAAACCTAAATCTACTGCCTTTGGGATCATAGAAAATCCTGATAAACTTATGATGTAAATGCTGACTATCTCCGGATCAAAATCACCTTCCACTGTTATGGGTTTAATGTATAGACTATAAATCTCATATTTGGTGTTGCACTACTAGACATAGCAGGGACTATCATCAATGAGGATGCATTCTAAATGATAGTCATCGGCCCACATTACTAACCTTTGGTGAACAATTGATGGCATATGCATGGATCTAATCTCAACCAAATAGTAAGTTGTAACTTGATTTAGATTGAACTACCACAAAAAGGGTTTGTTCAGATAGAGAGCCAACTTTCAAATTCGACTAGTATCACTCCTTCATACGTTGACATTTTTTTGTTAAAGTCTGACACCATTATGTTTGATGGTACTAAATCTCTTACCGATTTTCCCAGTTTGATGAAGGTTATTCTTGACATTAGATTTATCGACATGCCACCATCAATCAAGATGCAATTTATTGGTCATCCATCAACATGTACCGTTATGTGTAAAGGTAGTAAATGATCTCTCATCTATTCTGTTGATCTTTTGAAGAAAGCATAGGCATTTTTATCTAACATAACAATCTCCTTATAGTTATTTTCATCATAGAAATCATTAGTGGAATGTTGTTTAGAGTTCATTGAAAAATCCATTGGCAAAACTTTTTAGGTTTGCTTGTTTCTCCAGAACTTGATGGTATCCTTTCAAAGTACCAACCTATCTTTTGTTTCCTTCTAAAAGTTACTTTCCTTTGCATTTGACATTTTTGAGTTCTTGTCCAGGATGGCAGTTGATAATTAGGATTGCACCATTTATTTTGTCCTCTCAGGATTCTGAAAATTACTATCCTTTGCATTTGACATTTTTGAGTTCTTGTCGGGGATGGCAGTTAATAATTAGGATTGTACCATTTATTTTGTCCTCTTAGGATTCTGAAAATTACTTTCCTTTGCATTTGACATTTTTGAATTCTTGTCAGGGATGGCAGTTGATAATTAGGATTGTACCATTTATTTTGTCCTCTCAGAATCCTTAGTTTCCATGCATGTTTCTCGCTCGACCATGGCTCTTTGGTTAACCATTTTTCTTTTGGTTTATCTCCTCAAGGCACTCGAGTTCAATTGAGATGATTTTCTTCTCTCTTATGCAATTGATTTTAATAATCAAAATCAATTCTTTTGAAGATCAACTTTCCTCTCGTATCTTTTCTACTTTCAACTTCTCCTTCTTCTTATCTTTCTTCTTGACAATTATATCTCTTTAGATAGCCACGGAGCAGTTCTTTTAGCCTTTTTCCTTTTCATTTGCATTTATCCGGTCTCGATCTCTTAGATTTGCAAGTAAAACCTTGACCTCATTATAACACCTCTCACATCGAGGACACATTTTTACTATCTCACCTTTGATGTTGATCCTTTTGAAAAACTTAGTATTCGATTCTCCTTCTTCTAGATAGGCTTCGGGTATGAAAGGTGCATCCAAAAGGTCATCGTATTCATAAATAGTCACCACATTTACTTTGTTTAGTTCTGAGATTTCAGCATGATTTGCACTTATCAGAAAAGGTTCCTTGTATATGGCCATCTCCTTTCCTTTATCCACAAACCTAAGTTGTTCTTATTTGATTGTCTTTTCAATCATATTCCTAAAACATATACAATTTTTAGTAGTGTGGTCAAACATGTTGCAATATTTTTTATCTTTTACTTTTTCCTTGATTAAAATTCTATGGCCATCAAACATTTTTATCTATTTGTCTTTTAGCAAAATATTGAAAATTTGATATGCTTATTTATGTCAAAAGAATAGTTCTTTTTAATACTATACTTTGTCAGTATAATGATGATTAAAGTATTTAAAATTTATTTCTCAATTATTATATATTATCAATAGTATTATTTTTATAATTAAAAATTATTTTTATCTGTGTTTGTAAAATTTTATGCTTCTTACAAAAAATTATAATTTTGTATTTATTTTGCTTTTAACAAGTACACTAAATGTTATATAAAAATTTTAAAAATTTTATCATTTTTATATAGAATTATAATTTCAATAAAAAATTGTAAAAGTATGAATTATTTTCATAAAAATTACATGAGTGTATACTAATATAAAATTTTTTATTTCATACCAAAACATAAACTTTAAATAAATAACTTTAATTCAACTTAAATTACTTTATTTGTGTACATGTGAAGAGTAGTATGAATATACATTGTGACTAATTTAATTTAAATTGTATTATGTATTTACTCATAAAAAATAAGTAATTTTTAATTATAAAAATAATTCTGATAACAGTATAATATATAATTGACGAATAAATTTTAAATATTTTAATTATCACGGCACTAATAAAGCTATCATAAATAAAAATTTGGATGTTCAGTCCTTTTATTAAGAGGAAAGGAAGATACAGTTGCCAGTTTCCCACATAAAGCACTACAAGAGGTTGCCTTTTAATTAAGCGAAATTGTAGCCCACACTCAGATTGTAATCTTCGAGAGCAAAGATGTATTTTAAAGAATAAATTATAGTATAATCGTAATTGTTAATAAAAAAATAAATTCTTAATTTTTTGTTATATTATAATCGTACATTTTTCCTCTTTAAATCATATCTTATATTTTATTTCTTTAAAGTAAATTCCATACTTGAAAAAAGGCTAAATCCAATCAGAGTCACTAGCATTCGTGATTTTTTAGAGTAACTGGTAAACAATGAAACAAAAATCGGTCAGAATCAGATTTGATTCCTACTGGCTACATTTTTCTTGTCTATTGAATGACTACGTATTTATTTTGGAGATGCATGACAACTTATGTGTCATTAATTTCAATAGTAAAGATACAATAGCATATACCTTTTAGAATTGGATAGCTTCAATCTCATAACCTGAATGAAGTGTCTTACTGGGTAAATCTTTTTCAAAGTTGGGTCTGCCTTTCCGTGGATAGAAGTTCTTTCCAATTGTTGTATATATTTAAAGATTTATGTTTATGAAAAATAGCTCATAGATTAAAGAAGAAGAAATACTTATATATTCTAAATCAGGGGGCTAGTAAAGTAAAATCAGATAAAAAAAATAGGTTAATTTTCCGTAATTTATCCAAAAATATTAATAAGATTCAGAATATTTTATTGGGCTAGGTTGGCGGGATAACCTGGTAGCAGACCAAAATGGAGAACAGACGTTGTTGTCCCCCGGTCCCGTTGCATGGCCCCTTAAAGATGGTGTAGGGCATGTTTCTGTCAACTGTTAGTTTTTTTTTTTTTCGTTTTCGTGCACCAGAAGATCCAAGAAAGAAAAGGTGGTCGGCATAGCAAATGAGGAAACCAGAAAGTATTTATAAATAAAATACGGCGGCCTTGAATTTTTAGGGCCCTGCCCCATGCCTAGGTCCGCCATTGCCATCGGGTGACGACTGGCGTCTTATTAAAAAGGTAGAATTAGTAATTCATTATTATAATGTTCGTTAATTAAAAAAATTAAAGTTGTACCAACAAAAAATGATGTTTGCATATAAACATAGCATGCCATGTAGAAAAGACTTGACTGGTTCGCATCTGGACTGTGGTCATATTTAATATTATTTTTAAATTTTTTCTCCTTATTTAAATTTAATTATAGAATATTATGTGCATATTAAATAATTTATCACTTTAATATTATAAAAAAAGAAAAGATTTAAGAAGTCTTCTTTTATATTTATGTTATGATTTTAAATTGAAACTATGACTACTTTAAACTTGCCTAAAATTGAGAGAGATAGGAAAAAAAATAAAAGTTTTGAAGACAACGTGGTATATTACTCCATCATTTAGAAGGTCATTTTACCCCTCTTTCCCTTGTCAACCACAAAATGGAGATTATGAACCATTCAGGGAACGTTTAGTTCAACATATAGAAATAATAACTGTTAATTTTTGTTTATTTGGTTTAGTTAAGGAATAAAAATCAAACTATTTATGATTCATCTTTTATTGTTTAATTAGATGGTAATCAACAACGATAGATAGTAGTCAATAGTAATAATAAATGATGACCAATGACTGCAGATGATGGTAAGTAATGGTCAACGATAGTAGGTAGAAGTAATTAATAATCAATAGTGGTAAGTGATGATTAACTGTAATAAATGATAGTGGATAGTAGTTAAAGACAGTAAGTAGTAGTGGATAGTGCTCAACGGTGGTAGTTATGGTGGATAATATGTAGTAGCTATAAATAATGATAAATAATGATCAGAAATAATAGGTAATAGATGTAGTGGACAATGATCAATAGTGATTATGGTGTTGGATAGTGGTCAATAGTAGTAGCGGTGATAATTGGTGATCAACAACGATAGATAGTAGATTGTAATGGGTGATGGTCAATGATTAATGATAGTAAAGATGGTATGCAATAATCAATAATGAAAGATAGTTGTGGACAAAGTCAACGATAGTATATAATGATGGGAGCTTCACGAGATAAGAGAATAAAAGAGATAAAAGTATTTCTTGTTTTTGGTGTGTAACGTTTTCTAAAATCTTAGATGGGGAATGGTTTCAAATAGGGAAGTTTATTAAAGTTAAGTAACGATAATAAATTCTATTACACATGAAGTAAACACTGGGTAAGAGAATTAGCTTTTTGATTCCATTACTAGTGTTGACTACTATCTATATTTCCCTAATATACAAATTACTCATATTTAGTCCCTTTAAATTTAATATTTTATTTTTATCCTTCTAATATACAAATTAAATTAAATTAAGTCTATATTAATAACTTCTATCAAATTAAATATTGAAAATCATTATATCACATAGAAATATAATGAAACTTCATATTGGCTTTGGAAAGGGAAAGGTCGGATTATATGCTTTTAAGTCATAAGTACATCATGTAATTTACAATTTGCTAATGTATACAGGAAGGTGAATTCCTGTTTATTTTTCTTTCAATATTTATCAATTCGTAGTTTGATCAAAACTTTGTATTTTAATTAAAAATTTTATTTTAAATTTGACAAAGGTTATTAATTTAGATCTAATTTATTTTAATTTATATATTAGAGTGATAAAATAAAATATTATATTTAAAAAGATTAAATGTGATCAACTCATTTATTAAGAACTAAAATTGTAATTAACCCAATTGATTCTTTAGTAATTACAGGTGCAAGCTGTACGTCCGTCCCCTTGGGCCCCAAGAAACGCAAGAGGCCTACAACGACCGCAATTATTAGTTAATAAATTATATATTCAGTTGATTTCAACTTCTTATTGTAGTCTTTAAACTTTATAGCAAGACAAGATGCAACCACAAATTGGTTGAATTAATGTATATGAGAATATCCTGACTCCTGATCTGTGCATGTGTGTGAATTCTATTTATTCCGATAAAACGTGTTTACCTTTATTTATTTTATGTTTAGCAGTCATTGACTTTCTATTGTAAGTAAAAAGAAAAAAAAACATTTAAATTTTAGTGAAATATTTATTTTTAGTAATTATTGAATAATTTACTCAAATAAGTGATGCTTATTTTTAGGGCAAAATTAATAATTTCATTTTTGAAATTGCAAGACATTAACAAAATAGTCTCTTAATTATAAAAATAGTTACAATAATCCCTTAATAATATTTTATTTATATAGTATCTAGGGATAAAATTAAATGTATAAATAGATAAAATTGTATAAATAAAATATTATTTAAAAAATAGTATGTTTATTTTTATAATTCAGAAATTATTTTGTTAACATTTATGATTTCATGAATGAAATTATTGATTTTATCTATTTTAAAAAATTAACAATTGTCGTGAATACATCATTTTACTGATTTTTTATTTCCCCTCCTGGCAACAACATTTCATGTGCACTTAAACTTTGTTCTATCATATTAAATTTAAATTTTTTCTTTCAATGTTAATGAGTTGCGTTGGAGGTGTAATGTTTAGCGGAAAGATGTGATTTGCACGATGAGTTTTCTTTAATTCAATAAATTAAAGTATTAATCTCTCTAGAAGCTTTTAAAAACTTTTGATTACGTGAAGGTCAACTAAGTTAAGTTTCTTAATTAATTTCCACTAACTCGATACTTAATTTCCATTTTCATAGTATAACGCAAAAAGACAAATGGGCTGATTTAATTATGAATTTCGATCAACCTCTTTTTAAAGCAACATGTGGTATTAACGTTAAAAAATCACCTAAATTGCTTAGGTCAATTATATGCCATAAAATAACATTCCGGGATCCAGCCACCAGCAATTATATCATACTTATTAATACTTTAATCCAATACAGTTAATGCTATTTAAGGTCTCATTACCTTAAGTCCTTCCTGATTAGTCCTAAGCATCCTGTAATCTCTCATCTCTTGAGTCATAAACATGGCCGATCAAACGGCAGTGCGTTTTGGCATTCTTGGTTGCGCACATATTGCCATAAAGCTCTGCAAAGCAATTAGCATAGCTCCAAACGCCACTCTCAGAGCCATTGGCAGCCGTTCCCTCGAGAAAGCGACCAAGTTCGCGGCGGATAACGGCTTGCCTGCGTCGGTGAGGGTTTGTGGAAGCTATGAGGCTGTGCTTGAAGATAATGAAGTGGAGGCCGTATATATACCTCTTCCGACTGCCCTGCACGTGAGGTGGGCCGTGATGGCCGCAGAGAAGCGGAAGCACGTGCTGCTAGAGAAGCCGGTGGCGCTGAACGTGTCGGAGCTGGATCGGATTCTTGAGGCATGCGAAGCTAATGGTGTGCAGTTCATGGATGGCACCATGTGGATGCACCATCCTCGGACGGCAAGAATGAAGGAGGTTTTGTCCGATGCGCAGCGTTTTGGTCAACTCAAATGGGTATGTGTTATTTATAAATTCCATCATATTTTCTTCTCATTAATCTACTTTAAGTAAGCTAGCCATTTTTTAGAAATAATTGAAGAAGAGAAAAGGATGTTTAAAAATCAATGAGGAGGAAAGGACAATGATTCCTTCTAATACTACGTGACATGAGCTAGCTAGTTGCTAATATCATCTAAATTTAGGAGTCCAAGAATTAATTAAATGTATAGTATTGGAGGAAGATCCTCAAAAAGCCTAATTGATTGAATTGTACTCTTTACAAAAAAAGATGAGCAGTATTACTTTTATTATTACTTTTTGCATTTTTTTTAATTATATACATAACATAATTTGAATATTTTAATTTAATTAAAAGAAATGGGATTAATATAACTCCAAATAATATATCGGAAAAAATTATGAAAACAGTTATTAACATATCATTTTCTAAAACAATTATTGAGACCTATGAAATTTATTTATGTAAAGCCTTTAGCTCCACGTAAAAAAGGGTTTGGAAAGTGGAGCAAATTTTAGTCGTTTCCTACGTATACCCTCGTCTTAGTGGAATAAGGTGACCTTTTTTTATGGAACTAATCGAATTGGCTTGCATGGTTTGAAAAATACGAGGAAATTGTTTACGGAGAATGTAATGAGGACAAAATAGTCACTTTATAGGGGTTTAAAATTTTATTAATTGCCTTGGAAAGAAGGTCATCCTAATATTTTGCATTGGAGCTGCTGTACCTACCCTCACTAAGCAAATAGTTCTCTGTTTGTTGAAAACGAAGGAATAGATAAATTAACAAAAAATTGCCCCTCAATTATTTATATTTTTAATAATAAACATCAACAAGAGGAGAAAAACACTTACGAATAGAGATGAAACATAAGACAATTTTTTATTAATAACTATATGGATGAAAAGACTAATATGGTCTACAAGAATTCAGAGATGACAAAGTATATGTTTTCACTTTTTTTTTAATTAATTGTAATTTTAGTCCATCTATTTTCAGATATTGCCAGTTTTAACTTTTGTTTTTAATCATCCAAGTCTTTATATTATAAAATCATACAAATTTAATTTAACTTTTAAATGAAATTTGACCGGTTTAATTAAATATGATAATATGTCTTATGAAGAATTGTTGTGACATGACATATCACATGTCAACTCCCCCTATAACACATCATCGGATTGATTAACATTTATCTAAAAATTAAACTAAATTTGGATAATAGGTTTATGGAGTATATATTTGTTTGATACATGTGACCCTTTTGAGAAGGTGTGAATATTTATCTTTGACTTTTTTTTTTCTATTTCTTCAAACGAATATATTTTACTTTGACTGATTAATGACTTATTGGATGGTTGAGTCTAATGATTTATCCAAATTAATTTAAATAAATCTTATTCTTATTCTCATCGATCTGATCTTACAAGCAGGTGGGATCTATATTCTATTGAATTAATTTAGGATCTTTTCTTGTCAATGAAATTTATTTCACTTCAACAAATAACAATGAGAACACAATGAACAAAGCAAAATTTATACAAGAAAAAGACCACATAAAACACAACCCACTCACAGTCCTACTAATTGGTTTAGGACATTAAGATGGATGCCCAACTAAATTGGAATATTTGGGCCTCAATATTTGTTTGCCTTCTTGTCCTACGTTATTTTTGTCCTAAAAGTTAATGGATTTTAACATTAGATTTAAATCTTTACAATTGCTAATGAATTAGTATTATTATTATGATTGAAAGTTTGAAATACTTTCATCCTATATTGTATATAGGGTCCATAACCATGCTTATCTAATCATAATTTGTATGCATATCAGATACACAGCTCGCTGACATACAACCCTGGTCCTGAATTTCTCAAGAACAGCATCCGCATGAAGCCAGACTTAGACGGCCTCGGAGCCCTGGGCGACACAGGCTGGTACTGCGTCCGAGCCATCTTGTGGGCTGTCAACTACGACCTACCAAATTCAGTTCTTGCATTTCCCGGCGCCGTTCGCAACGAAGCCGGCGTCATTCTCTCCTGCGGTTCTTCTCTACACTGGGAAGATGGCAGATCAGCCACTTTCCATTGCTCCTTCTTAACCTACATCAACTTCGACCTAACAGTTTCCGGCACTAGAGGTTGCCTAAGTCTTCATGACTTTACTCTTCCGTTTGAAGAGAATTTTGGTTATGCTACTTTTTCTGAGGCTTCGGAATTGGATTATGGCAAGATTGAGGCAGGAAGATGGTGTCCAAAGCCTAATGAGCACGTTGTTGAAACAGAAGCTCCTCAAGAAGTTCTGATGGTTAAGGAATTTGCTGGTTTGGTTGAGAAGATTGAAAAATATGGTGAGAAATCTGACAAGAGTTGGCCGGTTATGAGTAGAAAGACTCAGCTGGTTTTGGATGCAGTCAAGGAGTCGATTGAGAGCGGCTATCAGCCCGTTCAGATTGTCGATTAGATTGTAATATTTGGACATAAAATGTAGTAGTTTGTACAAAGGTGAATCTTGTTGAAAGGAGGAAGAGATATTGTAAAAATCTCACTTATCATTTGGCTTTAGCTTGGCTTACATTCAACTCAAAACTCATGGCCTATATATAAACATACAAAATAACTCTTTGAACTCTAGTACAATGAACCTATTAAATATGCTAATTAATTAAATACATGAATCATCTAAATACATAAACCACCTAGAAATATGAACCACCTAAAAACATGAACTTAGAAACATGAACCACCTAAATACTATGAACCTTAGACAAAATGACC
>JANHAO010025475.1:0-11337 GCA_026873985.1 Saraca asoca
AGTGTTTCCTTAATTCTATAGGGGTTACAAGTCCTAATTATCTTTATTAGATACTTACACCTAATTAATTAGGATGTTACAATAAGCTAGAGTGTTTGGCAAAAGGAGTTTGATAGTTGAAGTTGACTTCTAAGGGAGACCATTTATTAAGTATTAGGGATATAAAAATTTCTACTGAACGTCAACAATACGAATGTCAAATGGATCAGGATCAAAAGTAAACCAAATTAGGCCATGACAACATGGGGTGAACATGGATAGATGCTAAGAAGGACGGTTAGTGTGAAATGAGTAAAAAAATACAAAAAAAATGTTAAATAATTCTTTAGTGTTTTAGACTCTGGGGTTTTAACTAAGGAAGTAAGTATTAAAAAGATTAGAACCTTAAGTTTCTATATTTTGTGTCAAAATCTTTCAAAAAAACAATAGTTATCTTACAAGGCTCTAGTTAGCCGTAATTGATAATTCCTAAAAGGACCACCTAAATTGAAGATAGAATCATGACCCCTAAGGTGGTTTATAGCTAGGTTAATATTTTGAAAGAGATGACCTAACATGAAAGGTCCCAGTGCTAACTGTCCCCTTATAAAGTAAAACTGCTAAAGGCAAGAGAAAGGAAGGGATTTTCAATAAAGAAACCAGAAGAAGAAAAGATGCTTATAGTGCTAGTAGAATTTAAAAGCAATATACTCACCATTAGAGACCAAAGAGCCAAGAAATCCTTGATATGTTAACAAGAATGTTAAGTAAGTAGAATTCCTAGCAGAAATAGGCACAAGCTAGTAAAAATTTTTTGTCAAAGGAGAAAGTGGGGCTGAAATAGTTTCACCATGTGGACCAATGATGGCCATAACGTCAAAAGAGGATAGGACCTATTATGTCATAAAGAACTTGAAGACTATTGGTTGAAGGTGACCACAAACACAGGGTAACTCTAATTACTAGAGGAATACATTTGAAACAATACCTAGATAATTGGATTGCATCAAAAACATCTAATTATTTCTAGAGAAGTTTTTTCTCCAATTGAATTCTATCTAACCAATTTAGATTTGCTAGAGATGGACTTGAGAAATTCCTACAAACCCTAACATTCTTAGAAACCCATGAAATAACAGGGATAAACCTTTATGATAACAAAGGTTTTGTAGGAATAAGAAATCCAAGCCCAATTATCCACTATAAAGAGGACTTGGGTAGCAAACTGGCAATTCATTCTCACTAGTGTCAAACTCAATAAAGGGTATGAATACCCTAAGTTGGAGGATAAAGAGTGTTTCTAAATAGGGGTTCGGAACTTTGATGGCTCCAAATACTTGAGAAGAAGAGCTTGAAATAGTGGCCATGTTTTGATCAGAAGTGAAGACTAAGGGAAAGAAGTTGAAACATAGGAATGAGCATGGAAGAAATCCTAAGTAATTTGAGCAAGTGAACGCAAAGTGAGCTCTGGAAATTAAGCAACTTTCTTAAAAGGGAAGAAAAAGTATGATTCTTTTGTTAGCCTTAAAAAGGTGCAAATAAATAGTTTTGATTATTTGTAGATATATCTACCATTATTTCTCATAAAAAATATGCAAAAATATCAAAAGGAAGTTTCATGTGTCACAAAATAGCTTAAAAGTCATAGGTTGAATGAATGTTTAAGTGTCAACACCGCAAGTTAATCAGGCATTTTAGTCGATGCTATGTAGGCTTAATTTAATTTGATCACATTTTAACAAGACAAGCAATCGAACTAAACTAAAGGGCCTTCGTTAGCCACCTTTTGTAAAAATGACCTAACAAAGTCAACTACACACTCAAAGTCAAAACATATTAGGCAAAAAACAATAGTCAAGTCGTTAGCTAATGAAGTTGAAGTAAACACATGCCAAAAACATGGGAGGTAATTATCTTACCACTTCTTAATTATTTTTTGCTTTGCATTTCCTTTTAGTTTTTATCTTTTTGGAGCGCATGTCCATTCTTATAAGAGCCAATTTTCAGGACCGCTGATTGAAAGAAAATGCTTGTGGTTCTTATAAATAGGGCATTAGTGAAGCAAAAAAAAAAGGGATCATTTTTTGCAGTCAAACACAAACAACCTACTTCAAACACGCTCTATGCTCTGTAGCACCTTGCTACCCACTTTAGCATTCTACTGACCCATTTAGTGTTTTAGGAATCTTTCATCACTCCCATGCTTGTATTTCTATGTGCCATTTTGTGCCTTTTTAATGTAATTCAAAACCATTTCGAGTGAAACATTTATTTTTTGCTATGTGCAATTGTATCTCTTCAAATAGATTCTACAAAAGATCATAAATTTGCCTATTTTCTATGGAGAGTTTATCTTGAATTTGAAGCTTTCCAACCTGCAAAATTGACTCGAAACATTTCCTGTCAATTTTTTTTACAATTTTTGTCTTTGATCTTGTATCCTAGGTTGCGTTCATGCATTGATCTTATCCAAGACTCATTCTATCCAACAATTATGAAACACAAAAGTTCAAGGGAGAAAATAAAGTATAATGGTAGCAAGTTGATTCATGTGGGACCAATTTCTCTTGTCAAGATGGTCAAATATTAGCCATTCAATAATTGGGTAGATATGCTTTAACGAAATTACATAGGCATCAAAGTGTCACGATCAAAACACCTAGCCATGACCGGCATGGATATCAATCCCTAATTGATAATCACCAACCTATCTCTACTATTCATTTCTACTCATACTTATTTTAATATTTCCAATTATTATATACTTAAACTCAAATGGTTGATAAAGGCAAACTTATAAGCAAAGAGAGAAATATTGATATATACTTAAACTCACTTTGTCTTACCACATTAAATCTTCTTTTAGAAATTCTTACAATAATATTAATAAATCATAGTATTCACACAACTCCAAGCTGTCAATAACCATGTCACATAATAAGTCATATTTTATCACATTCCAATGTATTCAACATAACAATTTCAATAAACAACATAATAAAGAATAGCAATGTGAATCTCCTTATTACTTTGGTCCAGTAATAACCTGGACAAACCCAGCCTTTTTCCTCCAACACCCACCTTATGTCCCTCCACCTTTTCGAATGTACAAATCCAAGCTTTGGTCCATTATTTCCTGCCATATGCCATCATTCTCATGTCAAGCCTCCAACAGCTTTCAGATATTCAATCATTCCATTCTCATAAGGGATATCTCATCAATTTTATGTTAACATATTTCATCATCATTCATAATATTATGGATCATTCATTGCCATGCATGAGCTTTTCATCATATAATCACTTACAATATTTGTAATTTCAATAGCAATCATATCATCACATATTTTTCAATATCTCATGCAGATTATCAAACTTTATACCATAATACTATTCATAGTAATTATATTTCCACAATCGTAGTCATTCATCACTTATCATCCTATATTTCATGGAAAATTTTCAAGCATCTCAATAGCATCATTTCTCATCATTGTCACATCACATGTTTCATTTTCTATCAATATCACAATCGTATGTTTGTCATCACATTACCATGATATCATTCATCAATGTATCATTGTCCTCATATATCTCATATTTTTATTATTATATATCACCTCTCATAGTCATCATATACCACATGCTAGCTCTTAAAGAATATTCAAACTTAGACCACATTCATAATTGTAAAGGTCCCATTATTATAACAAGCATCATTATCACTTTCCTATTATCCATGTATAGACTATCTTTCCATTACTATCTTAAACACACAATCTATGTCACACTATCTCTATAACTATCCATATTGCTTTCATAATATTTGTGTATAAACAATTACTAGGTTAATTAGTATTAAAATTAACTTGGAAATTATTCATTCAAAGCTTTTCATATGTTATAGCCAACTTAATTATATATCATGTAAGTTTCAACCCAAAGAATTGGAATAATTTTAAAGAGAAAAACGTTTTGAATTGAAAAGAGTAGAAAATTTTTGGAGGTGTAATCAGAATCATTGAAGAAATTCAAGTAGAATCAAGGAAATTCAATTGAAAATACAAGTCTGCTCACCAAATTTTAAAAACTTTTAGGAAGTCCAAGTTCAAAAATGATTTGAATCATAATCAGAATTGAAAAATAGAGTAAGAAATATTTATTTGAATCATACAAATTTAGTTCAAAATTAGACTCAAATTGTAAGAATAAAAGTGCTAGGTTTTCATGAGCATGATCATAGGTTTTATTCAAAAAGCTATGATTCATCTCGCACAAGTAAATTTTCCATGAAAATAGCAGAAAAATAGGGGAAGCAACTTTGTATACAACCTTCTACTGAAAATCTTTATTTCAACATGTTTTGAAAGTTTGAATAAGCTTATTACTTAGCTATTTCCACATCAAACCAAATAACACCTTAACATATCCATTCAACCTCAAATTTGGCTACACGATCACCAAAAAATCATCTTATCCATTTACATTAACTAATCCATAAATTACAAGCAAGAACACATCATAATTCATAAGAAAGGTAAGGATTACTCACCTTAGCTAATAGGACAAATATTTTAAACAGATTTCACAAAGATCTTCAATATTTTTCAAGAACACAAAAGAAAAGCTTATTAGCTTTCAAATTTTCCATGGATATGTTCTCTTCAACTAATCATATATGATCAGATTATGATTTCATTTAACAACAACAAGCTATATCTATTAGATTCAAGTTCTAAAACACCATAAAAAATCAGATTGATTCATGGGTTAAATAGTGAAAGCAGATTTCAAAAATTTATAATTCAACTTTTACTTCATGAATCAACAAGATTTTAATGTCAAAGTAAAAAGGAAGAAGAGATGAAGCAATTATAAAAATATTACAAATTTACATGAAAGAATGAAGCTTCTAGAGAGACAAAGAGTAAACTTAGAGAAGAAGATGAAAGGTTATGTGAAACAACAAGGAATAAGGTTAAAAAGAGTGGGCAACCATCTCTTAAGAGGCAATGAAAAGGAATTTGGTCAACTCCTTTTGACTTCTTCCTTAACAGGTTTTGTAATTTTTTTTTTTTTTTGTAGTGACTTTGCCAATTTCTTCACTTAATGTCCAAAGTTAACATGCTAACTAGTCACCAACCGCCATGAATTTTGATACAAATTAGTTAAATTAATTACCTTTATAATGTCTATAAGTTTAAACTTGTTGGGCGTTTGTAGCCCTAGTTTTTATCTTTCCAAAGTTTTTCTGAGTATTAAATTTTGGAAACACAATTTTTGCTCCATAAGCATTTGAATTGAGAACTTCCACTTTCTAAAGATTCTTATTATTCATAAAATCTTTTTCCATTATATTTTCAAATTTCAAAATTATAGTTTCAAATTCTCAAATTATAGTTCCAAAATTATTATTCAAAAGCATTTGAACACTTCATATCACAAAATTATAGTTTCAAATTCTCAAAATTTTCAAAATTACCATTTTTAGATTTTCTAAAATGCCATTTTGTTATCAAAATTCATTTTAGAAATTTTAGGATGTTACAAATTCTATCTCCCTTAAAAATAAATCATCCTCGAATTCTTGACAATGATAGTAGGCTTAACAAACAAGTCATCTACCATAGAAAATGTGATATATATGTTTGTTGCACTTGCTCCTTGATAGATAATCAAAGATATTTCTTTTATATCTCTGTTCTAATTTCCATGTGACCTCTGGGTCATCATATTGTTCCCTCATCACTTTGACCATGGAAATTTCCTTTGACCTTAATTTTTGAATTTGTCAATTAAGAATAGCTATTGGTTGCTCCCTATATGCCAGTTTAGCATTTAGCATTATTTCTTTTTCTACTAACTCAATTCTACTGTCAACTAAAACATTCACTTGACTTCAAAATTCCACATTTATAAACTTGAATTATATTTATCTCCCCTTATAAGAACACCATTTTGATACGGTTACATGTATTTTTTGATACTATGAGAAATAGATTGGCAAAAGCCCAACAAACATGTGTAACTGGAAGGCCTAGATCATTCAACTTATCACAACAACTAGCTCCCAGCTTGTAGCAGCTAGCTCACAGCTTATCATAGCAGCTAGCTCACAGCTGTAGCTCTCAATTTCAGAGGAAAGCTCTAACTCTTACACAACCAATATCAACTTGCATGGCTCACTCACAGAAAGTAATCTACAAAGGACAAGTCTACAGCCTGCAAAAGCTAACTTGCAGGAGGCGAAATAGTCAATACATTTATTACTAATGTAACGTGTTTATAGTTTATTAAATTACATTTGTACCCCTACATGTCTTTATAAATGGGGGGCTTGAACCATTGTAAAAAAGAGAGCGAATATGAGAGACTAGTAGAAACTCTGCCAGAAGTCATAGCCAAAACTCTATAAACATTCCTTCAATACAATAAAAATATCTCCGTGGATGTATGGTCTGGTGCAATTCGGATTTGGCTGAACCACGTTAAAAAATTTTTTGTTCCTGTTGTTCTTCATCTTCTTCTTGTTGTCTATTTCTATTTACTATGTAAATCAGCAAGATTGCAGCTTAAGGCAACAAGAACTGTACAGTTAACTAAAGTTTGGCCCAAAACCAAATTTCATTGTTAATAGATACAATCTATCATTGTCCTTTACTCAACATATCTTTCCCATAATATTCCCAAAATTTAAACTTTCAAGCTTATATACCAAATCTATAAGAAATACTTATAAGAGAGTAAGTTGTTTACTCCTATGGTTAAAAGATGTTCATTTTCAAAAACAAAAACTCAAACTACAATGGAGTATCTAAGAAACTTCAAATTTCATTGACCATCATTGGTCTAGATTAATTCTCTATAGCTATTAATTTTGGGAATTTGCTCATATTCTTTCTTGTGACATGGCATGACCAAAAAGCTTAACATTAATTGCCCAAAATTTGCATTTAGAGAATTTCACATAGAATTTATACTCTTTTAAGATTGGCAATACTATCTCCAAATATTGATCATGTTCTTCCTTACTTTCAAAGTATACCATAATATCATCAATAAACACATAAGAAAAACAAATTGTCTATTCATAAAGTTGACATGTAGTCATTTTCAAGAGATCATTCGATCTATCTTTAATCATTGATTTGTTATTCAAACAATTTGTATAAGCTATTCTTAGCTAATCATCATGTCTCTTTCTTAATTTCAATCTTAAATCTCTAATTCTTCTCTTACTATCACATTTACTTATTTCAACCCTAGACCAATCATGCCATCTCCCATTCACACTTAACATTGTATGTATTCTGTATGTTGAATGTAATGTTTCAAAGGTCACCACTTACTAGGTTCATCATGAACCTTCCAATCATAACACCATTGCAATAAAAATAGTCTTCTAAATTCAATCAGCTTAGGTCATAAAACAAATCAAGAAAATGAGCTTCTTAATCAGCCACTCTAACATTTACCCATTTCTTAACTTTCAATCCATATACCATATATATACTCATTTGACAATTCTCTTTACAAATCTTTAGCTAATTATTGATTATGGATTTTGGCTATACCAGAATCTAGCCAACCAGAAGAGTTCTTATGGATTCAAACTACTTTTTGGTTGCTGCAAATGAAGAATAATGAGAAATAAGAGGAAGAGCAGCAAATCCTCAGTAATGTATTGATCTAAAGGAATTTCTATAGAGTTTCAGTATGCTCCACTTTAGCTTACTTACATTAATCTTCCTCATCCTATTTGTAGAGGCTGGGGAGGTTACAATGGTAATTACTCAATTCGTATTTTTGTTACATCAAAATAAATATACAAGATAGCTTAGACTACTGCAAAATGCCTTCTGCAGACTATTGATTGACTTTTGACTTTTGATTTCTATGGGTGGGGCTGGCATGTTGCTTCCTATAAACTGGTCCCATGAACCAAATCTAACTGGGTCACTATTTCATGGTTCAGTTGGGTAAGGTGCGATATTCGCGAGCTAGAACCCTCAGTCGCTGCTGGCCTTCGATCAGCAAAGACGATCCTTGTGAGCTTCTATGCAAGCTAAGTCTTGTCCCTTAGCGAGGTAGGACTCTGCTTTGTTCTAGTGTTTGCGGAAATAGCAGCCTAACAAGCTCATCTCTTTTCCCTCTTTGATTTAGTCTAGTGCTGGGCCTTTGCCAGCCCATTTTGTAAAATCGGAATACACCTATAACACTAATGATATTTCAATCTTTAGGTCATCTTCAAGAAATATCTTGCTCTTTGCAACTAGCTAAACTAATCATTGATATGAAGGAAGCGATATTTATTCCTAACAATCATACGATAATCAATACACCACTATGTCATTTTGCTTTTTCTTTTTAACAAAGAGCACAAACACTTTCTACAGTAATATATTTAGGTGATTAGGACCTCTATCAACTATCTCCTATACATTTCCAACTCTTTCAATTCTATTAATGCCATGGAAATTAATTCAACATCAGATACAAGACCAACTTCTATTTTTTAATCCGATGGCAATTTAGGTAATCCATCATGGTACCCACTAAAAATTCTCATACCATCAGAACCTCACTTACAATTGGGATAGATTGGTCCTAGTTTTTCATCTTGGCTATATAAACTATGCACCATTTATTTAACAATTTACAAGCTTATACGCTTGAATTTTAACTATCTACCTCTGTCACACATTCTTTCTGAGAGACTACAGGAGGAAATTCATACTTATGAAATTTGTATGTATATGTATGAAAACATGGAATAGTGGGACATTGGTAAGTGAAGCAAAATGATGAACTGAAACTACTGCAAATACTGCTCAATACAAGTTATTTTGCGCATCTTAGTTTCAAGTCTTGTCAAGTGAGCACTATTCAACTTAAGAAGCTTCGAGATATAGCTGAAGAAGCACTGGACATTGGTCTCAACAATACTCCATCTAGTTTGGGCAAACAAGGCTATAAGGTTAGGCAAACAAGGCTATAAGGTTAGGCCTCCTGCAATTTGATTCACCAAGCTATGCAAGCTCGGAGGACAAAGAAGCCTGGTGAAAGTCATGCTAGCTGTTGGTGGCTGATGGATGCCAGAGAAGGAGTAAGGCCACTAGGCTTGGTGGTTGGGGAAAGATCGGCTTACATTTTGAAAAAGAGAAAGAGATGGAAAAACTAAAGGAAGAACAAGCAGCAATCACCGGCTGGAGAAGAAGTTGGTTGTCAGGGAAAAAAAAAAGAAGGAGAAGAAGAAGCAGAGTGTAGGGCAGCTTGGGAGTGAAGAAAAGAAAAATAGAGTAAGTTTGCTTGGCTAGTCAATGTAGGGATAGGGAAAAAGAAAAAGAGGAAAAAGAAAAAGAAGAAAAAGGGAAAATTACCCTTTATACTCATTTTAATGCATTTACTTACATTATTTTTCAGCAAACAAAGCATGTGTTAGGTTATAAATTATGTACTTTTAATTTATAATTTTACAAGTTTAAATTAGCTTAATTTATTTACTACAACATTTCATTGGTAATCAGAGCATGGCCTAGACGTAAATAGGTTCATAAAATATATAACTAAAAATGTTTTATATTTATGTTGTTATAAATGATAAAAAGAATTTAATTAAATCAAACCCATATGAAATATTATTGGGAAATTTAATAATAGCTAGTAACATATTAGTTTTTTAATAATGTTCTTTAAGGGCATAAGTAGTAGTAAAAAAAAAATTTAGCGTGGACAAATAAATAAAATAATTAGTTTTTTCCTTTTATAATAGGAGTAACTATTCAATAGATTCATCCATACAAAGATCCGGGATTGAACCTAGGATGTAATGCAAAAGAAAATCTTTTAAAAACATCGAATGTTATTTGAACCAAAGGCTCTTAACTATTAAATAATTAGTTCAATATAGGATTTGATGAACTTCATAATTAGTTGTTTATTTCTTAAAGAATTGTCATCAGCTCTTATTCAATCAAATTTTAGTTACATATATTCTAAAAGTAAGAAGAAATTCTTTAATATCCTTTTTTTAAAGCACTAAGTGCACACTGATGCTAAAGAGAAGTTATCAGAGAAAAGATGTTGACATTGGTTCTGCAAACAAAGAAAGAAATATCTATTTATGGAATTGTTTAGGTATCTATTAATGAAAAAATTGCAGAAGATATAAAAATCTTTCGCAAGATTTCATTATTACTCATATTCCATTTTTTAATTAAAAGTCAGGCAAAATTGTACTATGGTTAGTTGGGGTTTCATATTTAACTCCTTGTGCAAGATATATTTTAATGATAAAATGAAATATTTAAATTATTGATGAAAAAATTAAGAAAATAAAATTTAATAAATTTCATGCAAATAAAAAATAACTTTTAAATTTATAATTATTAACTTCTTTTACTGTTTCACTATAAATTATAATATTTCATTGATCCCTAAAACGCATAGACGTCTTGCACCTCGTAGAACTCAAATTTATGACTCCTCCTTTTAGAAGCAACATTGGAAAACTTGCGCGACGACGGAGACCATTTATTTTGTTTGCGTCTAATCAGTGATAATTCTGCGCAAGGGACGAAACAATAATTAATTTTATTATACACTTACAATAAATAATATAAAACATAAATAATTATAGAATAATTCAAATCTAACGTTTAAAGAGGAAGTTTCTATACGATCTTTACTCAAATAAACATATTCACAAGTTTAGTAATATTATCAATCTAGTTCATTTCTAACTCCCAACGTTCCGAAATTATTAATGGAAGTAAAATACATTTTTAAATATGAAAAAGAAATTTTAACTACATAGCTATATGTTTATTATTGTTTGATTTTTTTAAAATTTGATAGGCAAGATCAAAATTATGGCTACTTGTAATCTGATAGCTGAATTGATAGAAATTATATGTTATATATGTTTTTTTAGACGTTATGCAAAATTATAGATATATGTTCCCAAAATAATATGTTAATGAACTAAATTACTAATAATTGTAACTGATTTACATACTACCATTTTTCTGATTGTATTTATATGCAGATATTGCACACAGCTGCAAAGTCGTATCTCGAAGAAGGCAAGTTCTTTAATTTTGGTACTCCATATCTTCTTAATCTGATGAGACACTGCTTTCTTATGCTTATCTTTTCTGCCTTATTTTGGCCTCGGCCTCGTTTGAGACGCTGGATGTGCGTTCCTTCTCTCAAAAATTTTATAGTATTATCAAACACCTTACATGCATTAGTAATAAGATAAAATTTCAAGCTAAACTTATATATGTTTTCTTTTCAGGGTGAAACAATCGAAGGATTGCATTGATTGCTTGTTCATGGCAGACCAAGTTGCCAAAT
>JANHAO010025476.1:0-11341 GCA_026873985.1 Saraca asoca
TAGATTTCAATAAGATTGTGGCTTCATGATCTACTTTAGAAGAGAAAGGTAGAAACCAAGTAATGCATTGAGCTTTTGATGTGTTCGCTTCTTGGCTTAATCTAGACTACTTAGGATAGGTTTATTAATCATTCGAAGGCTTATTGTTATGATTATTGACAATTGAATGAACATTTAGTGATCTAGGATGCATTAATCTCAAGTTGATTCCCTTGGTTGGTTGCATGTTGTTTTGTTGTGTTTTTATTTCTGCATTGCATGTTAGTGTAGTTTAGCTTAGGATTTAGTTTCTTCTAACCCCCCTTATTTTCCAGCTCCTAATTGATTGATATCATCTAACAAATGATCTTTGAGTTCAACCCGGTACTGCCATATGTTACAAGTAGTTAGGTAACCCAATTTTATAAATTTCTAATTTGATCGGTATCGATAGCCGACATCATGAGACATAGCAAAATTTGTCTCTAGATGTCTCACATGTCAACAAGTGAAAGCTAAACACCAAAGACCCACAGGGTTGCATCAGAATATTGAGATCCTTGAGTGGAAATGAGAGAGAGTGACTATGGACTTTGTCATTGGGATAACAAAGACCTTAAGGGGCTATGATTCAATTTGGATAGTTATGGATAGCTTGACCAAGAGTGCCCATTTTCTTTCGATGAAAACTACCTACTCAACTTCTCAATATACTTAGCTATACATGGATTGGATTATGTCTTTGCGTGGGGTTACATTGTCAATTATATCCGATTGAGGTACTTGATTCATTGCCCAATTTTGGAAATCTTTCTAAGAAACTTTGGGATCGCAACTTCATTTCAGCATAGCTTTTCATCCCTAAATGGATGGTTAATCCAAAAGGACTGTTCAAGTCTTAGAAGATATGCTTCGAGTTTGTGTGCTAGAATTTGAAGGTCGTTGGAAGAGATACTTACCTTTAATCAAATTTAATTATAATAACAACTACCATTCTACCATTTAGATGGCTCCTTTTGAAGCATTGTATAGAAAAAAGTGCAGATCTCCAATTAGATGGTTCAAAGTTAGGGAGGCAAAGTTATTGGGCCCGGACTTGGTACATGATGTAAATGAAAAGGTAAAGATTATTCAAGAAAAACTATTGATAACTCAAAGCCACCAAAAGTCCTATGCTAATAGGAGGAAAAGGGACTTGGAATTCCAAGTGGGTGATCGGGTGTTTTTGAAGATATCACCCATGAAACGAATAATGAGATTTGGCAAAAAGGGAAAGTTAAGTCCCCAGTATATAAGCCCATTTCCTATTGAGAGACAGATTGGTACTATAGCACACAAGTTGGATCTACCTCCAGAACTAGGAAGCATTCATCCTGTCTTCCATGTATCTATGTTAAGGAAATATGTTCTGGATCCATCACATATCCTTTCTCACATTTCAGTTGAATTGGATAACCATCTCACTTTTGAGGAGCACCCTGTAGCTATTGTTGATCAACAAGTTAGAAAGCCCCATTCCAAAGAGTACCTATCGATGAAGGTTCTATGGGAAAACCATGGGAAGGAAGAAGTGACCTGGGAACTTGAGTCGGTGATGAGGGATAAGTATCCTTAATTATTCGAGTGAATTGCTGGTATGGATCTTCATTTTGAATTGAACCTTTACTTTTAATAATTATGCCTTTAAGAATTTGAAGACAAATTCTTGATTGGCGGGAAAAGTTTGTAATGCCTCAATAAATAAAAATAAGGAAATGGAAATAAAATATATTTTCTATGGACTAAAGTAAAGATATACAATTTTGTTGCGACTGAAATGAAGTTCTTCCTTTTGCAGGAGGACCTTGTTGAAGTTTCACCAGGTCAATGGGGTCAAAACATAGATTTCCCTATTTTTCCTTCTATTATATCTCCCTAGTCAGCTTCTTCTTTCTCTCACTCAATTAGCCTTGTTCCCGAACCTTCTTCTTGCACAGCATTCATCTTCTTCCACTAATCGACCGCAAGCTGACCTGTCATTGCCGTCCAGCATATTCTAGCTGATGATTTTCTTTTTCTGCAGTGTCCCCATTTCACCGTCAGATGGAGAAGTCTTAACTCCCTTATTTTTGAACTCTTGGTGCCGGTAATTCCTCGTTTCGATTCTCGCTATCTGACAAGCCGATTGTCAATTTTTCTTCATCGGCCACTTTCCCCTTCTTTTCAGTGCCTTACCCTTGCTTAGCATGACCAGTAGCTTGCTCTTCCCTTTTTGTTAGCCATTTCGGCCAGTAAGCCACACTGGCTCATCGGCAACATATTAGCTCTGGCTGAGCTTCTCGCCAGCGCTTTAGGAACTGGTAAGTATTTCTAAATCATTAGATTTAATTTATAGTAATTCTATAGTTAGATTTCAAGATATCAAGCTGAAACCCTTATATGAAATTGTTGATGGAAGTTGGGATTTTATTTGTTATTTTGCTTCAGAGATATTACCATTGAAATATTGAGCCCATCAATGTCCAAATTTTGAAACTCCAGCTAATTTTTCAAGCAGGTATGCTTGTGATAGATTTGAGGGTTTTTAGCTTAGGATAGTGTAGTCAAATATCATTATAAGATAGATGTGCTTAAGTAAAGAACCTCAAATTTGAGTTCAAGAATTAATTTTGTGCTAGCCATATTTGAATAAGCTAAATAACTCCATTTTCCAAGTAGGCTGAATTAGTTTCAAAGGAGTGTTTGAGGTAAGTGGACAATCCTCCTCACTTAATGATCTCATGTATAAATATAAAATAATTTTATGACATGAAATATTATAAATCCTTTAAAATAATTAGATTTTCCTATATGTTGAAATGGGTTCGAAAGTATATTTATATGTGTATATGTACATGAAATGGTTTGCCATGCTAAATTTATGCATTTTCATCTTGTTTCATATTATTGAAATTTCATGATACTATTTTTTTTATATGATGAATGGATATGGATATGCTTTAATAGGTTATGTATGTTTTTAATAAGTGTTGCTTATCCAAATAATAAATTTCATGCTACCTGATATATTTAGAATGTTGATTTGACATATTTAACCCATTGAAAAATTTATTGATAACCCTCAAGTGCACTTGGGAAGAATAAATAGCCCAGGTGGAGCTAATAAGGGTGGAAAAAATTAGGGATGTATACGTTCATGAGCAAACGACAAACGTGTTGGATAGCTTATGATGAGAATTATGATTATACCAAAACGGTTACCATTTTAAATTTACTCTTTGGGAAATCTAGTTGAATACTTTACTATGTTAAAATCTGATGAAATGTTAGAAAACTTATTGGCTTCCTTCATATTTATATCATGGTTAATGTATTTTCTATAATAGCATGCTTTGAAGTTTACTCTTATACTTTTTGAACATCATATTTTTTATTTACTTAATTTTCTTGTTGAATAGTTGTCTCTAAATGTATATTAAGATTATGGCTATAAATCGGGTAAGCATATCTTCACGGCTATATTTATATTTATATACATACTTTTGAACATGATTTTAAATGAGATTTTAGGGTGATCATGGGATTATTTACTCATTGAGTTTCTATGAAACTCACTTCTCTCTTTCCATATTTTTCAAAGCCCTAGGATTCTCCAACCATCCCTCCACCTCATATGGATATAGGACCTACTCTTTGAGTGAGTAAGTCATTTATATAGAGTACTCAAGTATACAAATGGTGAAGATTGATGGCAATTGATAGGAATGCATTTTTTCATGTGTATGATGACTGAATGCCTAGTAGGATAGGGATTGTTTAACCTGAGCCACTCTATTCTTTTTGCTATATTGTTGTACAACTTATTTTGGGCATGTAGCCCTTTTGTGTATATAGGCCTTGTGCCCAAATGCTTGAAAAATAGGGGAAATTCTACTGGATTTTTGGTAGAATTGTCATATAAATGTTTAAGCATGCATTGATAAAATTGTGAATATTCAACATAATTTGCATTGTCATTCTTATAGGAGGTTTCCTATCGGTGACCTCCAACGTTGATCATGTTCTATAAGTTGGGGTGTGACAAATAATGTCCCATTTCTATTCTGGAATCTTAATGGATTGATGCAATCTTGTTAGACATTGATGTTCCACCTTCATTTGTTGACACATAAAGCATCTGGTTACATATGCAAGCACATCTTACTTTATTCCTGCCCACTAGAACACCTCTTTCAAGCTGTGATACATTTTAGACACTCCCAGGTACATTGTATATGATTTGTTATGAGTTTGATGTAGCAAATCATCATGAGCGCTCGAAAGAACCTATAATCGTCCTTTATTTTTAAGCATATTTGCCCCGTTGACTACAAAGTTTGAGTCCAACTCTATTCTTTGTCTAAGAATCACATATTATGGGTCTTATTTCTGAGCTTCTTTAATGCAGTCAATCATCATCGATTACACCATCATATGGGCCAAAATTAAGGTCAGTTGTAGAACTTCTAGTTGCACGCCCAACTCTTCAAGTTCTGGGTAGAAACACATCAACATTTCCTCTTTAAAAAGAAGATAAGCCAAACTACATGCTGATTTGTGGCTTAACAATCCGCTACCACATTTGCCTTTTTTAGATGATACAATATCAAACACTCATAATCTTTTACAAATTCCATCCATTTTCACTGCTAAAGATTAAGATCTTTTTGCTTAAAAATTTATTTCAAGCATTTGTGATTCGTGTAAATTTTGCACGTTTCTCCATATAGGTAATGCCTCCATGTTTTCAACATAAAAATTACAACTGCCATTTCCAGACATAAGTAGGGTAATTCTGCCCATGTTTTTTCAATTGTCATGATGCATATACGATTACTCTTCCATTTTGTATCAACACTCATCCTAGTCTAATTTGAGAAGCATCATAATGCACTACATAGCCACCTATTCCATATGGCAACATCAACATCGGGATTATTGTTAAGCATCTCTTTAACTTTTGGAAGCTTTCTTCACAAATAAAAGTCCAGTTAAATTGTACCCCTTTCCAAGCAAGCTTAGTCAATGGAAATCTTGAAAAAATCTTTGACAAACTTTCAGTAATGTCTAGCTAACCCTCAGAAACCTTGAATTTCTATAACCATCCTAGGTCTAGGCCAATTGTCTACAGCCTTTACTTTCTGAGGATCAACTTATATCCTTTCTTATGACACTACGTGACTAAGAAATTTGACACTGGTCAACCAAAGCTCACATTTAGAGAATTTCACATAAAGCTTATGCTCTTGCATAGTTTGCAACACTATCCTCAAGTATTGGTCATGCTTTCTATCATTTTTAGAATATGACATAATATCATCAATAAACACAACCACGAATTTATCAAGAAATGGTCTGAAAATTTGATTCATTAGGGTCATAAAAGCGACTGGGGCATTTGTTAAACCAAATGACATGATGAGGAATTTGTAGTGTCCATAGCATGGACAAAAAGCAGTCTTGGGCACATCTTCTTTGCAAATCTTTAATTGATAATACAATGATAGCAAATCTATTTTCGAGAAATATCTCACTCCTTTCAACCAATCAAACAAATCATCGATACAAAGGAAAGGATATTTGTTCTTGATTGTCGCCTTATTCAACTGATAATAATCAATACACAACCATAATGTTCCATCCTTCTTTTTGATAAAAAGCATAAGCACTCCCCCTAGTGAAATGCTCAGGCAAATGAAGTCTTTGTCAATTAACTCTTAGAGTTAAGTTTTTAATTCTTTCAGTTCCATTGATACCATATAGTAAGGAGAAATAGAAATAGATTCTGTGCTAGGCACAAGATTGATAGTAAACTTGATTTCTATGATCCTGTGGCAGTCCAAATAAATCATCAAAAAACACATCGAGAAATTCTTATATCACCAAAACCTCACTTGGGTGCAAAATAATTTGATCTAAATCTTGTACCACAACTAAAAAAGTTGTGCACCCCTTTTTCAACAACTTATAAGCTTGCACTCTTGAATTTAAACAAACTATCTCAATTAGCCATTCTCCTTGCAACATTACAGGAGAAGATTTGTTGACTTGGAATGTAACCGTCTTATCATAGCAATTCATTCAACAAAGGACTTCAGGATTATCATCGACTTCACAGCGTGGACTATTTCATCTAATGAAGGAGCCTCCATTACCAGACTCAGACTCTTGGACTTCTTACCTTCTAATTCTTATCATAATCTATACTATAAAATTAATTAGATTCTTAAGAATTACAAAAGATCCAATTTAATTCTGCCGACATCGACACATATTTCACTAGGTCAAGGAGAATGGTATTAACAATACGTGCTTCTGGGTACACATGTTTACTGGTATTGTTCCTATTAACACTTAATGAAACCATCACCACTATACGACTCTCTACAACTCAACATGCAGGCTTATACTCACAGGGTTAACCTAAACCATTACTCTAATACCAAACATATCACGACCCAATTTCTTAGCCATGACCAGTGTAAATATCAAGTCTCTATCGATAGTCACCAACCATTATCTTATTCTCATTATTCATTTCTACCCTTGTTTATCTCATTAGTTCTAATCATACTCATTCATATTCAACTAATTGACTAAGAAATAATAAACTTTGGGAGAAAGGATTATACATTAGATTATAAACATAGTTCTTAATGTACATAGGCATTGCCTAACAGGCACATGCCTACCCAACATTTGTCTCATAAGTTTACATAGGTTTCCAAAAGATATTCCACACTTTTAATAGGTTAAAAGATTCTTTCCCTTTCTCCACCTCATGTCCTATAAAGGCAAGTCTATAAAAAAGTTATGTTAATCTATGACTTATTTTGATACTAAAAATCATAGGTTGAGCTAACTAAGCCCTTAGGTATCTTATGGCCTTTCATTCTTTTTACAGATTTTCAAAAAAAAAAAAAGTCAACAAAGCATAAAGTTAGATGGTAGATCCCTTAGGGATCAAACCATCCTAAGGCCATCATCAAGAGGACATTTGGAGGCTCAAGGGGGATGATCTCAAGCTTGTGTGATACTTCGCATCCTGCTAAGTTTGAAATGACAATATAATGAAACTTAATCTGATAGGTTCTATTGACGGTGAAATTCGATCGCTGTGGAGGACTCAAACTTCGGCCAACGGGAAGAGTTCTAGGACCCAATGCTACTTTTGAAGTGCTGAAGAGATGGGACCAAGAGGAAGGAGATGAAATAGATGAGCAGCAAGTTTAACGTGGTTTGGCTAAATCCAGGTGGAATCGGACCCTACGTCCACGGCGGAGATTTTATTAATATAAAGTGTTTTGTAGAGTTTCTGCTTACAAGATTGTCCCTCTCCCCTTACTAACAATGTAAGCCTATTTATAGAGAAAGGAGGGATTACATGCATTAATTGTTGGCTACAATTGTGTTACATCAAATAATAAATGAGAAAAGACAGTGAAGGGGGCTACAATCCGGCTGTTTGCAGAAAGTAGGTTACTGAATGGTCCCCTTAGGCCGGCGGTAGAATTGTGTTTACTTCCTGGTGTCCCAGATAGGAACTTCAGATTTTAGAAACATCACAGGCTTTATAGTTATGAGCCGGGTGTTGTTGTAGCGAGAAGACGATCTCGGGTGGAACGGTCGTTTACCCGCAGATTCGGTCTTGTGACTTTGTTGCTAGTCCATCTCTCGTGGGGCAGGTTATCTCATAAGATGAGTCCGAACCTCCTGGCGGCATCTTTGGGATGCGACGAACAAGGCAGGGCTAAGCGTTCGTGATTGCTTTGCCACTACTGCTTACGGGAGCATGAAACTCAGTCCCCATTGCACTCGAGGGCTTGTCCTTGTGAGGCTAATTTTTGTATACAACACAAGCCCCCCAACTCTCGGTTTGCTTCACAGATCAGGAGTTGTATGTTTCTGAGGCTTGATTCGTATCTTCAGCCAGTGTCCTTCTTTGACGAAAGTGTTATGTCGAATGTCTTTTCATTCTGCTTTAGGCCATACTTTCCCCTGTTTGCCATTTTTGGCCATTGGCATGGCATTGCCGCTTGCTTCGAGCCGTTAGATGAAGATCAAATCAGATTTTCTTTGGATTCTTCAGGGGGCTGAGCGGGTCTATTTATAACTTGGGGTATTCTTTCTTTTGTCTCAGAGAAACTCAATGGAGGAGACTGAAGAGCCCCTGTGTGTTTTGGTGTCTTGGCTTCTGGCGAAGCTTAGTGAGACATGGATGGCCTGTTGCATGGTGGTAGGAGACATGGATGGCCTATTGGCCTCAGCACAGAATTGGCCTGGTGGGCTCCAACGAGGTTCTCACGGTGTCTTCTGGCCACCTCCTCTGACCGTTGGTTATGGTACTGCTACTTGGCCATACGACTTTGTGAATTACTCTGGGTTTGGCTCAGGAGGATGCATCAGAGGAATAGGCAGGAGGAACTCTGGGGCTGCTGCTCTTCTACGAGCCCGACGATTGGTAGCCGGCCTTTTGATTGCTTCTTACAGGAATTGTAGTGCCAGGCTTTCAGTCTTTTTCCCCTGATGTACCGTCGCCTCGCTTGTTGAGGTCTGTACATGGGATGAGTTCTTCTCCTTTCAGAAACTGTAATGAATGCTTTATGCATTATTGTATGTAAACTCATGATAACTTAATGAGAATTTCTTCTTTCGGCCAGTTAGTTATACTTCTGTCATTTCTCTAACTACTTGACTTAATGCGAGAGAGAGATATCATGAGTGAGCCGTGTTTGAGAGATATCTTAAGAGATACATCCGCATAAGAGCTGCAGGAACTTATTTACATGAAAACTGTGAGAAACTTGTCTGCATGAGAGCTGCGGGTGGCCATGATGATTTTATTTTGATAATGGTGAGGTGAAAATCATTCGCTGAGTTTTTAATTTTCGTATTCACGAGGTAGGCTCGAGGGCCATCTTTCCCTCGATTCCGTTTTGTAGGATGAAAGTTATTTTCTTGAGACAAGTTTGTGGGATGATGTTGTAGCGAGGTGAAACTCGTTCGCTAAAACAAGTTTGTTTATAAGGTGGCGCTGTAGCGAGGTAAAAATCGTTCGCTGAAGTGAGTTTGTTTGTAAGGTTGCACTGTAGCGAGGTAAAAATCATTCGTTGAAGCGAGTTTGTTTGGTTACACTATAGCGAGGTAAGAACCATTCGCTGAACCAATGTTTGATTGAAAGGGTTATGCTGTAGTGAGGTAAAAACAGTTCGCCATAGCGAGTTTGTTTGTAAGGTCGCACTGTAGCGAAGTAAGAACCGTTCGCTGAAGCGAGTTTGTTTGTAAGGTTGCACTATAGTGAGGTAAGAACCGTTCGCTAAAGTGAGTTTGTTTGTAAGGTTGCACTGTAGCGAGGTAAGAACCATTTGCTAAAGCGAGTTTGTTTGTAAGGTTGTGCTATAGCGAGGTAAGAACCGTTCGCTGAAGCGAGTTTGTTTGTAAGGTTGTGCTGTAGCGAGGTAAGAACCGTTCACTGAAGCGAGTTTGTTTATAAGGTTACGCTGTAGCGAGGTAAGAACCATTCGCCGTAGCGAGTTTGTTTACAAGGTCACACTGTAGCTAGGTAAGAATCGTTCGCTGAAGCGAGTTTGTTTATAAGGTTGTGTTGTAGTGAGGTAAGAACTGCTCGCGATAGTGAGTTTGTTTGTAAGGTCGCACTGTAGTGAGGTAAAAACCATTCGCTAAAGCGAGTAAGGTGAAGACTTCTGTCTATATAATGCTATTGGTCAATCGACAATTTTCATTTATTCAGTGTGCAACAATTGGTGCAGCCTAGTATTGTTTGAGGAGTTACAAGATTTAGAATATGGTTCTAACGGAGGGCTTAAGCTCTTGGGTAATAACTCGCTGAGCTTGCTGAGCGCGCTGTCCAGATGGTCTTACCACGTAGTCCTGTAATCGACCCCTTCTGATGAGGCCTTCAATAGCATTCTTCAGAGCATGACACTCCGAGGTGGTATGTCCAACCTCGTGGTGGTAAGCGCAAAATCTGCTCTGGTCCCTGGACTTAACGGGTATCCTCATTGGCCTGGGTCTTCCAAAGTCCTCGTTATGCCTTTCTGCACTGAAGATTTTATCATGTGCGTCTGACAGGATGCTATAGCTCTCGAAGCGATCTTTGGGCCGCTGAGGTTTTACCTTCTTTGCAAGATGAGGAGTGAGATTGTCATAACTCTCGCTACCCCTCTTTTTGCTCTCGGTGGGGCCGCTATGACCCATTTTATGCTTGGGTTCCTCCGTTCCAAAGGTTTCTTCCCATCTTATTTGCTTGGTCCCCGATCATAAAATTTGACAAGGTCTCAAGTGGGGGACTTGTAGAGGCTCCTATACAACTTGTCATCTTTGCAAAGTCCCGCTGAGATGGCAGTTAGAACACTTTCTTCTGAAGGATTTTCCACGGAATTGGCCTCATGCTTGAACCGGGCCAGATAGTCTTTAAGTGACTCATCCCTGCACTGGAAAATCATTACAAGGTGGCAAGGGGGCACGAGTTGTTTCCTTAGCGCCTGATATTGGTTGACAAACTTCCTCTAACACTCCTCCCAGTTGCTGATGCGGTGCAAGGGGAGGCGTCTGAACTAGGCACGAGGTATCACCCCTAGCGTGGCAGGGAAGACACGGCACTTCACTAGGGGGTCGATTGTCTGGAGGTCCATTTGAGTATTGAACACATCCAGGTGATCACTCGGGTCGCTGTTCTCATCATACAGCGGGATGGTGAGCACTTTAAGTTTCTAGGGGAGAGGTTGCTTCTCGATCTCCACAGAAAATGGTGAGGTCTCCTTATGGCGAGGCTAATTTCTTTGATGTTGAGGGCGCTCCTCTAGCTGTTTCAGCCTTTGGAGGACTTCTTCCATCACCGGCTGTTGCCCTTCATGATGAGGGATAGAACTTTCCGCTCGCTGCGAGCCTCCTGGTCGTTGGCTGTCGAGGTTGTCGCGGACTTCTCTCTGAGCTTCCTCACGAAGCTATTGGAGTTGAGCCATGACTTCTTCTTGCCTCTGGGCATTTCGTGCTTGTGCCTGAGCAAGCCCCTTGACAGTCTTAGCCAATTTCTTGACTGTGTTTTCAAGAACTGACTGGGATCGATCGGGCGTTCATGCCTCTTGAGTTTCAGGTGCAATGTCGTGCTGAGAAGTCGGAGCCGTGGAACTTCGAGTTGTTCTTCCTCTAGCCATGATTAGGCTACAATAGGAACTTCAGAAAGCATATGGATCTCCACAGACGGCACCAAAAATGTTAACGGTGAAATTCGGTCAATGTGGAGGACTCGAACTTCGGCCAACGGGAAGAGTTCTGGGACCCAATGCTACTTTTGAAGTGCTAAAGAGATGGGACCAAGAGG
>JANHAO010025477.1:0-11337 GCA_026873985.1 Saraca asoca
GGGTAGTTTCCTTAACCTTAGGGGAGAAGAAATTTTTGAAATTTCTCAGCTCCATGGCTGCCCCTAAGCCAAGGAAACCCAACAGCAACTTCCAAAATTCCAGCCTTTTCATCAAATGGTTCCCATTCATCTCCATTAATATCCCACATTTTGGTGTCACCTTTACTGTACACGTTACTCCTCCTTAATAGAAGATGAAGATTAGAATGCACATATGCTAAATCTTGAGTTTTTCTAGGATTTATCTTGTTTCTTTTCATGGAGTGAATGAAAAAAAAATATGTGCTCCAATTCCTTTTATAGCAAGATGAAGAGTATGGTTGAGAAATGAGTTTTACGGCAAGGTTTTGAAGTAGAGGGGCTGATGCTCCATACGTAATCCACCATTCCTTTGGTTCTAGGTTCCACCTATCTTGCAAATAATCAAATTGCACAAATATGTTAGCAATATCGGAGAACTTAATAAATTCTTTAGCTACCAATGTTCTCTCCTCTGCCACTGAAAAGTAGTTATTTAAGTACATGTTTCTCTCATTACATATTTCTTTATCCTTATGAGATGGTTGCCAATTTGGAGCACCACTAAATTATTCATGGCAATAATACCTATATATTACAAGATTAAAATTTTAATAGGTACATCAATAATAGCAAAATAGTTTACTAAAACAAGAAACCACTAAAAGTTATTATAAATTAAATTTACCTTGGACTTAAAGGATGAGCCAAGCAATGTAGAGGTGAGCAACTTTTAGTCCAACAATCAACAAGGATGTCAAATACCACATTAAAAAATGATGATTCCTCATACAACTCTTTCCTCTCATATCTATATATAGCATATTTCACTTGTTCAGTAATTATATCTCACATATCATTAATCAAATGAAGTGTGGGCTTGTCTATATTATAAAAACATAACATATTATAGATGGGATCATTAAAGAGAAGAATGTAACAATTTTGTCTCACCAATTATCATTGAGAACAATTTCTTTAACAAAGGCCACCTTTCTTGTATTGTCTTTTCTATAGTCAAACCATTGTTCACTAATGATCATGGCTTGGAGACCACACTTGATAAGCTTCAATCTTTTTAGCATCACAATTGTTGAGGCAAATCTAGTCTCTACAATAGCAAGAAGCTTCAAAGGCACAAATTGAGTGAAAATTGGTAATCCCATGGAACGATTTATTATGAAATTTTTAATGAAAGAAGCATCCTTAGCAACCTTAATAATCCATTTACATTCATCATATACAACCTTACTAGTTAATGTGTTTCTAGTTGCACAAATGTTTTTTAAAGCAAGGTTTAATGTGTGCACAACACATGGGGTTCAAAAAAAATATAAGGATAATTTGATTCAACAATTGACTTGATAGCCTTACACACAAAAGCATTGTTTGTGATAATTTGGACAACATTTTGTTCCCCAATCTCATCAATGGTCACCATCCTCAAGTTGGTCTTATAATGTTTATCCTTATACTTAGCAAAACCATCAATAGCCTTCAAGAACATTGAATCCCCTTCATTGCAGCCATAAATATAAGTGGTTTCATTTGTGGATTGGCCTAAGCATTAATAACTATACCAACTTCTTTTTTAAGTTAAGTATTTTTTTATTGATTGAAGTAGTCTCTCAGTGTTTGCCTTTTCTTTTTGTAATAAGGTAGTTCTCAAAACATTATATCCTAGAAGAAGAAATCTAGATAAAAAAGTGTTTGCAGCATATGAAAAATATGCTAACATAATATGGATTTCTTGCAATATAGAATGACAAGCCAATAGAAGATGATAATATCGCTATTTCACCTTTTAGATGATTTCTAGCTTTATTTTCAAATGCCTTTTTCAAAGCACTATAACTAGACCACCTTTTTTTCTACTGATATTCACAGGTGGATTTAAACTAGTAATTCCAGTGGATAAGAGAATTGGTACATGCTTTGACCTTGAAGTTGTCTCATCAGTTAGCCTAGTTATTTATGCTAGATATTCATTAGTTACAACAGAACAAACTCTAATGCCATTTCTTGTGTTTCTTAACAAATGTGATTTTACTCTAAAATATGATCTAGAAATATTTTCATTGCAAAAATTACATTATTAGATTTCTTATTTGTCCTTGATTCTCTTTCTTCAAGTATGATAACATACCCAAAGAGAAACCCATCGTCAAAGCAAATTTACTAGTGATAGAAATTGAATTTCTATCATAGACAAAATTAGCAAAGCTACCAGTTAAAAATTTAGAAACAAAGATGGATTTGATTACTATTATTATTTATTAATAACTATCAATCTACATAGTTATAGATTTGGTTATTAGTGTAAAAAAATAAATAAGAATAGAGAAGTAGACAACAGAGCTGTATTGATTTTCCTGCTAGACTGCTAGCTGTAAGTTTTTTAAACACACTAACATCCTTATATTTACTTGATTCGTGTTTTACTACTTTCTAATTTAGTTTAAAAGACATTCTTCTCTATTTTCTAAAAGTCAAGGGCATCCCTGTCTTAGGCTTATCAAACAGCTTACACTAAAACAAAGAAGATTTCATTACTCTCCTCTTTTTCTTAACATTTGACAATAACAGAGAATGAGAGAAGCAAAGAATAAATCAATAAAATAAGAAGAAAATAACTTACCAACATCAGAAGTAGACATGATTGCTGTTGTGAAGGAAGGAAACAATTTACATCAAGTAGTTCGCACTATCATCCTTCACTGTAAACCACCGCAATGGAGGCAAATATGTCCAAACCAATGTGCGCAAGAAGCAGATATGTGAAAGATAGAGAAAAATGTCTAATTGACAGTCTCTGTCTTTTAAGATGATAAATTTTTATATCCTGTATAAATTTTTGCATCTCTCATAGAAAATCATCTTAAAAAAATTTATACAGGATATAATTCCCAAATATGAAAAAAATCCAGTCAGCCAAACGGATAGCAAATAACCAATAATAGATATGATCCCAATGTACAGGATACAATTCCCAAATATGAAGCCTACAACACCGATTATAGGAAAACCAATCCCATATTCCTCTTGACGTAGAGGTGTATGTTATGTTAGGATTTAATGATGATAAAATTTGGATCTCCACCGAATTCTGTTGTTTGATTTCTCATTACTTTGTACAATGAAATTGGAAAAAATCACAATGATCTACTTTCTAATTTCTGTTGAGTAGTATTGTTTTTGAGAGCGGTACACATATCCTTAACTTTTTAACTAATTTTTTAGTGGGAGGAACAACAAAATTATTTAATTCACGTAATATTTTGATATTAAATTCAAAATATTAAAAATGAAAAATTAAAAAAAATAGAATTAGGTGTGATTGTACTATTGGATTGTTTGGATGGATGGAACATGATGAAAAGGAATGGAATGGAAGTGGTTAAAATGATTTTCCATTGTTTGAGAGTTTTTTTAGTAAAGGGAATGAATGGAATGGAAAAGGAACTCTTCCATTCCTTTCCATTCAAATCTCTAAAATTTATTCTCTCTCAAATTGGGGTGGAACCAATGGAATGGAATACATTTTTAATTAAAATATTATAAAATTAGTTTTCATCCTTTTTTTTTATTTAAACATTCAAACAATGAAAATGTAACTTCCCTTCCATTCTTTCCCTTTCCTTTTCTTTCCATTCCATTATGTTCCATTCCATTTCATCCCATCAAAACTCCCAAACATACTATAGACAATTTTCTAACCAACCCTCTATAAATTAGCTTCTACCTAGAGAACATTCACACAAGTTATCAAGCCAATTAAACTTTCAAAACTTAAAATTACTATTAATCCATTTGAATGGATTTAAAAAAAAAAGTACTTTTTTTTTTAAGTAATAAATTGGAACTTCTACAAAAAAGTTAAAAAGTATTTTTTTTGAAACAGTAAATTAAAACTCCTAAAAAAAAGTCAAATTTTAATTTTTTTGTTATTTTTTTAAAAGTTTTTTTGTTTCTTTTTATTTTAAAAAAAAGTAAATTTTTTTTTTAAAAAAAAGCTGAAACAAACGGGCCATATGAGCAACAAACCTTCCCACATTCTTCACACACAAACACAAACCAAATCCAAAGACGCAATGATTTATAAGCAGCCAACCCTTGAAATTGACGAAGTCTAAACATTTTAATTCTGAACTATCAAATGAAGGAAAAATAAGCAAGAATGAGATAAACTCACGAGTTAGGCTCTTGCAATATCCACAACCAGAAGAATCTTTTTTTTTTGGGGGGGGGGGGGGTGTTTTGAGCTCGTGCACGGCCTTCAGTTAATTCTTCCGCAGCAAACATTATCAAAGACAGCGGCCAATGGAAATAAGCAAAGCATGAATCGGCTGCTACGAGATTGACTAAAAAAATAGGCCTGAAAGCCAACTTCTCACAGTGAACTAATCATTAGCACACTTGATTTCTACAAGTCCGATGCGCACAATTTGCATGTTGAACACGTAATGAACTTCCTACAAGTCCATATTCACTAGAAAACTACCATAGATGAATAGAAAAGAAGAAAAATGAAGGGAAGATAACAAATCAAAAAGATAGATCTAGGAAAATTGAAAAACTCTCACAGTTGACTATCACACAAGGATTACATATTTATGACTTTAAACTCACACACCATATCACACACATTAGCATGTTCAACAATTGGAAATAAACTATTTTACATCATCACATTGCAACACCAACAGTTTTTCTTCCTTGTAATGGATTATTTGATGATTTCTGGCAAGAAGGTCTCGTAGTCCCTGGCCTGAAGCCTTTTGCCCTTAATCTCTTCTTTCTTGCCAATTGCTTCTCCAAGTCTTTCAACCTGTCTGTCAAATCAGATATTACATTTAACTGCTCATTCCCAGCATCAAGCAACTTCTTCATCATCTCCCTCAATTTTTCGTTCTCCTCAATTAACTTCTTATGATTGTTTAACCCTCCATGATGCTGTTCATCTTTCTTCTTGGCCATAATTTTGGTGTCATCGGCAACACCCCCAATGACTTGGTCAGCAATCATGTCTCCATTCTCTGGTGCCTTTGAAAGTGAAGGTACAGGCTGGTATGAGACCTGCTGCTCATTGTCACTATGTATGCCTTCTTCCGAGTGAGACTCAAATTCCTCTGATGATGCATCATGGTGTTTGTCATCTTTCTGAGACTCAACTTTTAACCATCCATCAGAATCCTCGGTTTCAGTTGCCTGCACCTCAGTTTGATCATCCAGCAGCACTTGCTGCTGCTGCTTTGATTGATTTTTAGTTAATGTGTTATCTGCTGAAGCATTCATATGTGCAGTTCCTTCATGTTCTTCCTTCCCAGCTATTTGAACCTCATGTGAAGTCCTACTTTCCTCATGCTTCTCTAGTTTACTCGTTGTCATATCCTCATTGGGCAATCCGACCAGCTGCTCTGCCGTTGCCTCCTTTGAGGTTTCAGTTTGCTCAGGCTTCTTGAATTCAGATGATGCTGTATGGTCATCCAGTAATCCCATTGGCAGCTCTGCTATTGCCTCCTTTAAAGTTCCAGTGTTCTCGCATTTCTCCAGTTGAGATGAATTTTCTTCCTTATCAAGCAATCCCACTGGCCGATCCACTATTGCCTCATTTAAAGGTTCAGTTTCCACGTGTTTTTCAGATTGAGCTATCATTGGATCCTCATCAAGTATTCCCACTGGCAGCTCTTTTATTGCATCAATCTCAGAGACTTCCCCATGTTGTGCTGAATCATCATCCATCACCATAGTAATAGCTTCAGTTTGTTGAGGTTCAAACCTGCCTAATTCAGCTTTGATATTCTTACCAGAGTCCAGATTAACAGACTCCTCGTCAATAACTCCCTGTTGCAATTCTTTCAAAGATGCCATAATGAAGTCATCAACATCAATGGGTGTACCTTTTCCCTCTGGTTCGGGTGTGTTTTCCACAGCCATGTCCTCCACCTCAGAAAGACCATCTTCAGAACTTTTTACCCCTGTTTTGGGTGTGTTTTCCACAGACATGCACTCCATCTCAGGAAGACCATTTTCAGAACTACATTCATCAACTGTCACCACTTGGACATCATCCTTATTAGTTATTTCATTTTGCAGTGCAACAGGCTCTGCTCCACTGTTGTTGTATGTTGGATTGCCTGCGGGCCATGATTCTTTGCTACCATCATCAGGTAACTTCTCAGGCTTGATGTTGGAGATAGAATCTTCCACAAAAATCCGATCTTGACATGTCTTCAAGGTATCATGATTTTCCTGATTAGTGCTCTCAGGATCCTTTCCAGCTGCTGCAACTTGTTCTTCTTGTTGCTCACGCATGTGTTTTCCATCCTGCAAACTCAATTGAATATTTTCAACAGGTTTCGTGGCAGGTAAGTCTTGCATCTGCTGCTCAGATTTCTTAGACATCATAGAATCAAGCTTTTCCTGCAGAGATGTAAGCTCTCTTGCCAAACATTTTCTAAGCTCTCTGAAACTCGGATGTAGACCCTGATAGGTAGAACAAATCATATCTCATGTAAGTACAAATTGAACTAGAATGAAACACTACAAACAACATCATACATAAGCATAACAATCAAAATAATGAACATGTCCGAGACCTCAACTAGAAATAATCTTCGCCAGTACTAATTAATGCCAAGCACCACCAAAGTCCTTGTAATATGTACAAATTGATGACCACCAAATGATAAAATACACAAAAAGAATTAAGGCATATTGACGTAATTTAAGAAATTATCGTACTGAAATGTACCTGAATAGTATCCAACTTCAGCAGGAGTCTCATTATGGTCTCCCCAATTGTAAGTCGTTGCTTGTCATCATTTTGAAGATCAGAAGAGGCCTCTAAAGCACGAATGCGCTCACTAACTTCAGTCACCTGCTTACTGACCTCAGATATCTGCTTCAATTTCTTCAGTGGTTCCCATTTCCTCACTTGGAAACCACGATATGCAGCCTGTATCAAAGCAGCGGCTTCTACAACTGACAAAACTTTCCTCTTCGTCGTACATTGATCATCAGTTTTATTTGAATCATTGGCCTCCCTTTCTTCAGTTGCTTTCTGTTCAGCAACAGGTTCTTCCATTCTCTCTGATTTATTTTCTTCAATCTTGCGTTCATCACCATTTGTGTAGCTTTCTTTTCTCATTGAAGTGCCAGAACTACTTTTGTGGCCTCCCATCTGGTTTTCATCGTCGTTTCCACTAGTCTTTTTCTCCAACACCTCAATAATTTTCTCCTTGGGTTTAACTATTTCACTAGCATTTGAAACATTCTGAAGTGTTGAATCTGGCTGAGCCTTCTCACTTGTGCCCGATGAATAAGGATTTTTCAATGTTCCACCAACTGCCGTTTGGGAATGTTCTTTAGATGCAGGAGGACTTGGGGACCTTGAACTTCCATTGCCATTAGTCTTCCTTCGTAATGGATCAACCCTCAGACAAACAGGAGGTAACTTCGATGTTTTTCGTGGTGATGTAGATTCTCCTTTGACATTGGTTTTAGACTCCTTATCTGCTTCCACCATGTTTTCTTCCATTTGCTTTACAGGAATGTTTCTTCCTCTCGTACTGCTCTCCGATTCATCCTTTCCTTGATGCAATTCCATCTGCTTCACAGGGATGCTCTTCTTGTTGACTTTTTTTGTGACATGAGAACCATCCGTGTTTGTGGACTCCTCTTCAGAGTTAGTTCCGTTAGCAGCTTTTTCACCCGCATTAAAATTTACTGGGACAGATTTGAATATATGATTTTGAGGTGCCTCTTCAGTGGACTTTGGAGAAGAAGTTGAAGAAGTAGTCTCCTGATTGTTTTTTCTTCCATCTTCCTCTGGCTTGTTGTAGTAAGGCATCCAGATAATTGGGAATGGAAATCCACCACTTTTGTTTTCGCTTTTCTGGTTCTGGTCTCTTTTTTCGTCTTCAAATTCCTTTATATTATTTTCAGTTTGCAAGTGCTGGTTTATTCTTCCATCTCCATCCAAGATCATGTTGGGAGGACCGTTCATATCAAAAGGGAACCATCCATTCCAGACTCTTGGCTCCTCCTGTCCCCCAGCCTTAAAATACTCTGGATCACGTGTTATCTTGTCTGCCCCGGCCATGTCTGCTGCAATTGGCTTTTTCTGCTCTCGATTGCTCACGTACTCCGGTGGAATCCAAACAATCGGATACAGATAATTTCTTGATTGAGCTGGCACCAAAGCATCATTAACTTTCTTTGCAACCTCAGGTTCTTGTTCTTCAATCTTCACACTTTTATTACCTTCCTTCTGGTGGCATGGATGATCAGGACACCCACAACAATGATATTGATACTCCCTGGGCATATATTTATCATATTCATATCTTGGAATCTCCATAGTATACTGTGGAGGCGGGGTATAAGGAATGGCATACGGATCAGGATATGCTGGACAACTTCCGGGATAGTACATTGGTGATGGTGCAGAAACATGAGGATAAGCAGGTCTAGAGCCACAATAACTGGGGAAGTTGTTGTGGCCATAACAGAAATGCACAGGAGCCGGGTATGAGTGGCTGGTTGCATAGGGCGGCCAGGATTGCTCGTAAACCATAGATGGTTTTGGTGGATGTGGATCCATCTTCATTTGAGGGTGAAAGGGTTCATGGCCAGGATGATAGTGATGAGGAAATGGCATTTGGTTTCTCTGATATGGGTTTGAGTCCATAATTCTGTATGCAGGCATCATATTATTGAACAAAATACTGTGTTCTTGTTGGCAAAAGTTGTAAGTAGCCCTTATTAACTCACAAAGTTATTAGAGCACTGGCTCTGCATTTGAACCGGAGGACAAATAAGAACAGAATTAACATTAACAAAAAATGGGAAACATGAATTACAAATATGGACCAGACAAAAATAACAAGTTAATTGTTGACTAAATTGTAATAAGAATGAAAAAAGATAACATGGTTTGTTTACCTTGTCCTCTCATATAAGTAAAGAAGAAAAATGATAGGCACAAATTCTTATTCATAGTAGTAAATTTTGAAATCCTATTTCTGCAATTTATGACTAATTTGTTCGGCATTCAAGTTTACAGTGTATGCTAGAACCAAAAAAATATTACTATTCTTATTAAACATCAAACAAGGGCATTTGATTTAAAGAGCTTTTCAATGCATAGAAATACCATATTTCCCTTTGATCTTTTCCATTATCAGAAATCAAAGTTCCTTTAGCATCTGATGATCTTTAAGTTATTGTTCTTCTTTTTTTTTTTTCAAAAACTCAGTTCCTCCACTGTCAATGCAACAGAATGAGAAATGAGAGAAAAGAAAGATTGCTAACATCCCAATTTCCCTACATCTTCATCTGCAACCAATTTAAAAAAACTAAAGAATTCTAAACAATAAAACTGAAAAGTATTATTACTCTGGCTTCCACTACATTTTTCTATACTACAAGCAGTCAGCAAAAGGATCCAACAGTTTACGCATACAAAAAAAAAAAATCCAAACACAGAAGAACAAGGATAAGAAATCACTTACCTTATACTTTCCTAAGAAACAAACAGAGAAACAAGACAGAAAATTCAGCCAAACAGTTCCACACAATCCAAATAACTTAGTTATCGGTGCAAATCGTTTCACCAACCCAGAAGCAACGAATCAAACTTCTGTGTACTCTCTCTCGCAGGTGATTAAAGTTCCTTGCTGAATATTTTTTTCTGAGAAGAAATGTTTCACATTTGACGTATTTATAGGTAACAAAGCGTGGATTCGTTGTCTTCGAGATCTTTCGCGCATCGCCCATTGCTGAGAATTCTCTGGATCTTTCGCACCTAATGCGGGCCATAGCTTTCTGCCACGTGTATACGTTTTTTGATTATGAGATCTTTCGTCGCGGTCGTTTGCAGAGATATTTTTGTACTGCAGGTGTCATTATCTAATAACAGTAGCAATAGTTATTGGTTGTTGGAAAAAAATAGTTATTTATGACTTTTTATGAATTTAATAATTTCAAAAAATATTTCTAATAATAAGATATTTGTAAAATTAATATAATTAAATCCTTATTATTGTTTTTTTTTTTTGGTGAAACAAACAGTAATTGATATATAATTATGTCACATGAACTCATGGTTTTCCATTAACATGGGAGTAATAAAGGGTGGAAAGGAAAAAGAGAAAAGAAAATGGGGTCCAAAACTGGACTTTTTCTTTGTTTGGTTGAGGAAGGAAAATAAGAGGAGAGAAAAATGGGTGGAAAAAAAAAATATTGGTCCTATTGAAATTTGTTTCGCCCGTCACCCTGTTGCACTTCTTTCTCTTCAATGTGCTTGCTGATCTACTTCCATTCTGGTTGATCTACTTTTTGGGCTGTTACTTCTCTTTGTTGCTTTGTCGATTTGCTTTCAATGCTTCGTTACTTGCTGCTTTATCGAGCTGCTTCCGTTGCTTTCTCGATTTGCTTCATCTATTTGTTGATTTTGTGCTTGTTGCTTCCTCGTGCTGTTTGCAGAGGAGGTTTGGGAACGACAGTAGCAGTGATTTGTAGAGGAGACTTGAGAGTAGGGATAGCTGAAGACAAAGAAAAGTAAAATTTCGACACACTCAATATAATCCATTGGAAAAAAAAGGAAAATTTATAATCAATATCATATTATTAATAGAGGGTTTTTTAGGCGGTGTTTTTTTTGGACAGTTTGCTACGTGTCATCTACACAGAAGTTATTTTTCCGCCCAGTGAAAACGCTACGTTTTCCTTTATTAACCCATGTGGTGTTGTATATACAAAAGTTATTTTCCCGCTCACCACAAACGTTGCGTTTTGCTCTCATAACCAATGTGGCGGTATACCATTTATTTTTCTTCATGTTTGCTTTTCCTGCAAGAACAGTTGTCAGTGTATGCTAGGTGTTGTAAGTACATAGATAATGATGGTTGCATTAAATGCATGCTGATGACTTGCATTTTTCTCCTACTTTGTTTTGCTGTGTTATATATGTTCTGTTTTGTAGAAACATTTTCTTACACTAATGCGTTGGTTAATTTATTGGAATATCTTCTTCTCGATGCTATTTTGGTTGGTGATAAATAATGTGTTGACTCATTTATTGTTAGTTTTGGTTATTTATTTTTGATTAATAATGCTGTGGATATGCTACGTCTATCTATTATTCTGGAGAAAAAGAACATTCTACTATTCTGGAAAACTAACATATATATAGTGTCAGCTTCAAAACATTCTACTACGTGGAAAAGTAACATATTTATAGTTTCACCTTGAAATATCTCTTGAAAGAAAACATGCTACTTTTGTAAACATGCTACTATTGTGGAGAAGTTACAT
>JANHAO010025478.1:0-11338 GCA_026873985.1 Saraca asoca
TGACACCAAACACAAAATGCATCTAAACTTAGCTGCAAACATGACAATTTAACTCTTAAAATGCTAAGTATGAGGACAATTAATTATGTCAAATCTTGTGTTATCAGAGGCCCATCTCGTCAGTATTCTGCCTCTGTTTTACAGCTCAATTTGCACATCCAAAATGATATATTTAGGTTTAGAAGTCCCCATAAGAATTGTAGCTTTATGTCTCAACTTCCATTTGGGCTTAGTTTTACCTTATTTGGACTTCTACAACTCCAGATATTGCTTGATGAATGCTCAAGGCCAGGTTGCACGAGACAAAACTAAGACAACATTCTGATTTTAGCTTAAGCTCCAATTTCAGATATCAAATCATAAGATTCAGCCTTTGAGATCTTCATGAAAGTTGTAGAGCTATGTCTTATCTTTCCTAAAGACAAGAATCACATTAATTAGACAATCATAGCTCAAGTTATAGCCAAAATACAAAAAACACTAAAAAGGCTAAATAATGCAATATTTTCTATAATGATCCCAATTGATACCACACCATGAATATGTAATAACACAACTAAAATAAGTCAGTTTGGACCTAGAAAGCTTAGTGAAAGGATAATTAAATGAGTAAAATATTTTATTATCACCTGCCACAGGATGAACTGATTCCCACTGTTATTCTACATGACCTTCCAGCTTATCAACTAGAACGTCTAAACTCCTAGTGATTCTTTCTTTAGCCATTGCATTTGAATAGAAAATCTATCAGAAAATTAACTAGAATGAAGTTTAGGCCCTCCTTTTAGTGCCAAAATATTAACGTGGGATTTTAATCAACCCAAGTTTAGTAACCTTAAATTGTAAATTGATAGTGTAAAAGAGAGAGAAATGAAAAGGGTAAGCAAGAACAAGGAGACACCAGAACTTTTTAATGTGATTCAGCTAAAGTCAATCAATCCCTATGTCCACGGTTATTTTACTTTGGTAGAGCCTTTGCATCTATTGATTGTATGATTTTCTATTGCTACTAATCTCATTTTTCTTCATTTTCCATTTCTCTGCTTTACTTGTCTTCATATATAGCTTTGACTTTGATGTTAATTTGTAAGCCACACATCCAATAAACATTCTCATTTTATGGTGTTGTGATTCTTGTAAAGATCTAAGCTTTTGTTTTCTTGTACGGAAATGTCTCAATTTAAATTCATTATAATAAAAGTATTTTGTTGTCTGTTGAGTCTACTTTTGGAATACTATGTCAGACATGTTATTTGGAAGACCACTCTGCACTGAATCTGTCTTCTTTAGTAAACAAGCAGGAAACGCTGACATTGGATTTTTCGGTAACAGCAGGTGACTAGTATAATTTTAAGCTAGTTTAACGGTGCGAAGACAAATTATAAAGCCCTAAAACCCTCATAACTAAAGCAAGTTCACTGATAACCATTTTAAACATTCAATTTCAAAGGCCTACTATCGTACACAAAAGGGTTTACATAAAGACTAGATATAAGAAATACGTATATAAACTTAAGACAGTTTCTATTTAGGACAACTCTAGACCTAAACTTTCTGTTCACAAAGGAAAGTATTATGTCTTCCATCTATAAGCCATTGACAACTATAACAAATCTCAATGTTACACTATAATCAAGTGCTCCACAGGCCTAAAAAAGCTGCACATTGCAAAATTGTCTTTTTTTTCTCTTTTGAACGCTTAAAAATAATTCCTCATCTATAATATGTACAGGTAAGTATGAGTAAGACTACAGTTTGGCTTATTTACGAGGGCATGTGCAGCTATTACATATCCAATAAAATGTATAGCTTTATCAAAAGGATTGAGAGAGAGAGAGAGAGAGAGAGAGAGAGAGAGAGAGATGCATGCTATTATCAAGGTAATAAAAGGGAGAGTTAGGAAAAGGGCAATCTAATTAAATTTGGCTAGTTACAAATGAATGATAGCCTTTAATTGTGAATCTATTGTAAATTTGTAATTGCCTCTTGAAATATATTATATTGTGACAAAGAAATAATGTATATGTCATAGTCATGTATGTAATCTACGCATTGCTTACCAAACAACCTTCTACTTTGCTTCTTAAATTACCATAAACAAGATACAAAGGGTGGTTGCCTGAGTTATATAATACCAACAAAACAAAAATAACTTAAGAAAGATAAGGTTGAGTTGCCATGCACTTTACAGAACTTGTAAGGTTTGCAGCTAACTTAAATTAAATGCTCCAATCCCATTTCATATATTCCTCTTCACATTCACATTCCATATTAGATCCTAATCATTATTGCTTTGTGGTGTGTATAAAATAAACATATGTTCTTCATAAACTTGTCTCTGGACATTTTGGCTCAATCATGCACATCCCCAAATAAACAAACGACGGAGAATGAGAAGCCTAAATTTATGACACAAAAACTTAACGTAGTATCAAAGTTGTCACAAAAAGAAAAGAAAAAAGGTAACACCCTCTCTTGATCTTATCCCCAACTCCAACCTTGTCTTTTGTTCACAATCAAGTCTACTAGTGTTTTATTCTAAAATCTCAACAACAGCTAAGATTTATACATGCTACTACTGCTGATAGAATAGGGTTTCACAACTTTAGAATTACAACCATGTAGGATTTTTTAGAGGAGTAACCACAGCCTTGACCTGCAAATAGTTACGAAGGCTATAGATCCCTTTCTCCCTTCCTATTCCACTCATCTTGTACCCTTCAAATGGAATTGCTGCATCAAATACATCAAAGCAATTTATTCAAACTGTTCCAACCCTCAATCCCTTCATCAACCTATTTGTTGTCTCTAACTTGCCAGTGAATACTCCTGTAGTGAGACCATACTATGTTGTGTTTACTCTTCTTATAACTTCATTAATGTCCCTGCACCCATGCCATTAAATGACAAAAATCGTTATAATATGTGTTGTTATATTGTTGTGTTGCTACTAATCTCATTTTTCTTTATTTTCCATCTCTCTGTTTTGCTTGCCTTCATCTATAGCTTTGACTTTGATGTTAATTTGTAAGCCGTGCATCCAATAAGACTAGCTCAAGCTATAGAAATCACTCAACGAGCTGACATCAAGCTTCACACTGATTATTCAGGAAAACACAAAAACTTAGTTTACTGTAATACTGATTTTTCTAGTTTTCTTTATGGGTTCACTCTATCACTCACTGTGTTGAATAGCCTGCCAATTTCCAAAAAATGGCTGGTAAACTATATAACATTATTTAAGCTTTATTTATTTATTTGTTAGATGAGTATGGCTCTACTTTGTTTATACATTTGTGTGTGTTTTAAAACTATAGATATGGATAAATCATAGATTAATTTGTCAAGGAATATAGACGAGTATAAGGAAGGATTGAACAGGTTCCTCAATTTCACATTTCAATGACAATCTATCGAAGGGACAATAATGTGTCCATGTTGTAGTTGTAAATTTAAAAAATGGTTGAATAGAGCTAAAGCATACGACCACTTGTCTCAAAAAGCAATTTCCAATGGAATACATTAAGTGGATATGGCATGGAGAATGCAACGAACCTAAAGCATCTTCTAGTAGAGCACATGTAGTTAAAATTTCCAAAATATAGGTCTCGAACGTCCTTTAGAAGACATGATCAATGATGCATTTGGGTTTGATTGTATGCACGATGACAATGAAGCTAACTGGTCTAATGATGATACTAGTAATAATAATGACATGCAAGGATAGACAATAGATAAAGTCACAGTCAAGTTTTACGAGTTACTCAATGATAGAATCAAAAACTTTATGAAGGGTGTACGAAGTTCTCCAAACTATATTTTCTAATAAAATTATACCATATCAAGTGCTTATGTGGCATGACAGATAAAACCATGACAATGATCTTGGAATTATTAAAGGATGCATTCTATATGCTAAGATACCTAGTTCTTTGTACGAGCCTAAGAGAACTATCACCAAACTTGGTCTTAATTACATTAAGATACATGCTTGTCCAAATGATTGCATGTTGTAATGGGATAAGGATGAGAATAGGGGAATATGCAAGAGATGTCAGGCATTTAGATGGAAGGAAAGGGTTGTCGGTAAGAAGAAGAAACAACCTGTCAAAGTGTTACGCTACTTTCCACTGAAACAAAGGTTGTAATGGATGTTTATGTCTACCAAGATGGTTAAGCATATGCATTGGCATGTAACTGGGAATCGTAATAATGGTCAGATAAAGCATCCAAGAGACTCTAAAGTGTAGAAAAAGTTTGATGTAACTCACCCAGAATTTGCTTTGGATCCTCAAAATGTTTGCCTAGGTCTAGCCACTAATGGATTCAATCCTTTTGGGACCATGAGTACTAATTATAGCATTTAGCCTGTAATTTCAATACCATACAATTTGCCATTATAGATGTGTATGAAGCTAACTTCTTTCATTTTGTCGATGATCATTTTGAGTAAACAAATGCCAGGGAATGACATTAATGTCTACTTGTAACCTCTTATAAAAGAGTTAAAGGAGTTATGGATGGAGGGTGTATACACCTACGATGCCTCCACGCATGATATGTTCAAAATGCAGGCAGCACTAATGTGGATGATTAGCGATTTCCCAGGGCTTGGTACCCTGTCTGGCTGGAATACACACACTGGATTAGCTTGCTTGACTTGTAAGTTCAATACAGTTCCATTATGTTTGCCTCATAGTAGAAAATGATGTTTTTGGGGGACATCACCATTTTCTTAGAGCAAATCATAAGTTTTAGTTAATAAGGCTTCGATTTGATGGGAGTCGAGACTTTAGAAACTCACTAAAAGCATTGTTAGGCATAGACATCTTCAGACAAGTAGAGAACATTAATATCACATTTGGGAAGCCAGTAGAAGGGGATGCTAAAGGGAAGTGAGCTCGTGGAAATAATGATAGGTTGACATACAAAAATGGAAGAAGAAGTCTATATTCTTCTAACTTCCATATTGGGAGACTAATACGTTGCATCACAATCTCAATGCCATGCACATCGAGAAAAATATGTGCAACAATCTCATCTACACATTATTGAATGAGATCGAGAGGACAAAAGACCATCTCAATGTTTGGAAATACCTTCAGGCAATAGGTATAAGAAGGGACTTGTGGCTTGATGACAAAGAAAAATATTGACCATCTCTTTTTACAATAACAAACACAATAAAGGATGCATTCTTAAGAGGATTGAAGAATATGAAGATGCCTAATGGATATTCAAGCAATATTTCTAGATGTATCAACTTAAAACAATGCAAGTTGTTTAGGTTAAAAAGCCATGATTGTCATGTACTTATAGAGAAATTACTACCCCTTGCAATATGTAATGTGTTGCTAGTTGGTTGAGTTCAATTCATTTTTCAAACAAATATGCAGTAAAAACTTCAACCTTGCTGACCTCGAGAATGTCCAGCATCGAATAGTTCTTACGCTTTGTCATTTGGAGATGTTGTTCCCCCTATCATTCTTCTTTGTTATGGTTTATTTGTGCATTCATCTAGTTGATGAACTTCATTTGGGAAGTCCAGTACAATATTAGTGGATATACCCTATTAAGAGGTAATTGTTGATCTCATCCATTTAATTATGATCTATAAGTGAACTTGTTTTCTTTCCTAATGACATCTTCCTTTATGTAGATATTTGGGACATATAAAGCCTTATGTTTATAATAGGGCTCAACCAAAAGGTTTCATTGCTAAAAGGTAAATATCTTAAGAGTGTCTCACATTTTGTTCAAGATATTTGTAGGGAATTGAGACGAGGTTCAATCGACCAAGACGCATGAACAATGAAACAAATGATATTCAATGCGATGACCTAAACCCTAATATCTTTCTTAATATAGGTAGACTAGTAGGTAACGACTCTAATTTTACGCTGACACATATGGAGATAAGATAAGTACATTGATATGTTCTATTCAATTGCAAAGAGGTTGATCCATTTATAGAGTAAGTATTCATATAAATATCCATATTAAACTATATATCTTTTATCATATATATTTATGGAGCAAGTATTCACATATATATGTCATTCCTTATAGAAAACTTAAGCTATATGTCAAGAGAAAAACAAGAAGCCGAACATGTTCCTTTGCTGAGCTATAAAAGATAGTCAACAAAGACTTTGCTGATTGGTTCTCTAGATGAGTGAAAAAAAAATATTTAATTTAGAATTCAATTTTGTAAGTATAACTTGAGAAGATAATTTTCTTTCCATAGGTTTTCATGGATGACGTGGCTGGCACCGTGTCAAACGATTTGAAGCAACTGGCCCAAGGACCTCTACCAAATGCTAGAAAGTTCTCAGCTTTCAATGTTAATGGATATAAGTTTCGAACAGTGGCTTAAGAAAATAGATTCAAACCTAAAATTCTAGAGTTTTCATGATTTCTACAACCAATTGTGTGTCTAGCCATCAATATGTCAATGGATAGGATGATGTTCTTCCATATTATAGGAAGCAGGTAAATATTATCAAGCTTAATTACTATGAAAAATATGTCACCCTCTTTAAATATATGTAGGCTAACACTACTAATGATAGAGGCTTCAGAAAGGATGCTTGGGACTTTCATATAGTAAATTTCAATAGATTGATTCACAACGGTGAACAAGAAGAGCATGAGCCTTTTATATATGCATCACAAGCTCAGATGATTTATTTTGTGGAGGATTATATATCTCCAGAGTGGAATGTTATTGTTCATCTCAGAACAAGAGGCTTATATGACATAGGTGAATTTGAGGATGATGATACGTGTGAGCATGAACTATTTACTGAACAAAAGCTGAGCAATTTTTTTAAGAATAATGATGAAAATATTCAGTTGGCAAGGGAAAAAGAAGATGATCATATAGAAGGCCTTAATCTAGTATCCAATGTCAAGGAAGATGAGGATGTGTCAAAATAGCCTTCTTTCATAATACTTCTTTTTTTGTGTGATTTTTCTCAACGTTGAAATACTTAGATTCATAATTTGTAAGTTGTCATTAATCATGATTTGTCTCAAAGTGAAAGGACTTAAATTTAAATGTATATTTGTATTATTTGTGGTTTCTCTCAATGTGACTGAAATTGGTTTAAGATTCTTATACAATGTGCTAATACATACTGTTTTACAATCTATTTTGTAGAAATACCTAAGTTGAGACGTCCAAAAGTTTGGGGCACACAAGAAGCATATGGTACGCACCCATCTCCTCTATAGCCTACCCACTCCACAAGACCCATTTCATCCACACAGTCCCAGCCCATTCAGCCCATACACTCCACATGACCCACACAATCCCAGCATTCATAGCCCATTCTGCCCACCCAACCCACCTATCTCACTGGACCCACACAAACCACATATGTGCAGCTTGTATAGTTCACCCTACCCATTCAAGACACGGAGCCTACTACTTAAGCGGATGATGAGATGAATGATGAGTTACATGATGCTCATTCTAGTGATGAGATGAATGATGGGCAAGCTGAAGCTTCTGGTGCTAGGAAGAGTAGGCCCAAAAGTGGATGACAATGCAATGTGATAAGTAACTATAATATATCATTTTCTTATATGTTTAAGTTAATATTGCACTAATATTTTGTACTTCTTTCGACAGATAAGGACAGTGTGGTCAAGGCTAAGAAGCTACGGGTTGATCAAGTTTTGGGCTTGGACTGAGAGAAAGTCCTAGCTGGGATAGACAATCTTGGTCAGCCCATAGGAGATGAAGGAGGTATTTTTTTCAGGTGCAATGGGTCATTTGGCCAGGACCAAATACGCCGTAAACTACGAGGCTTAGCCGGACATACCAGACTCACTTAAAGATGATGTGTTCAATAGATTGGTGATGATATGCAATTGAACTACCTTGGTATTCATAATTCATATTTCATTCTAATACTAATGGATTTTTTTTTTGTCATAGGCATATTTTCAATTTGAAAATGATGAAATGGCCAAGTGGCTCACTAATCAAATAATTGAAAAACAGTGGAGAGATTTTAAAGGAGCCTTGTACAACAAACATTATGACCCCAACTTAATTTTGGAGCAAAATATTGAACAAAACTGCCTAAAGGCATTACAAGAGAGTAATGGAGAGGTTTATTCCTAATCCAAGAAAAACAAAAACACAAGGCTAGTAATTTATTTAATTCTTGTATGTAAAAATTATTGAATTTAATTATGCCTATATCGATTGCTGAATGAGTAATTGAGTTTCTTTATGCAGGAAATGTGTGGGCAAAATGTATGAAATAGAAGCAAGCAAACCATTCCTCACACTATGGGGTCAAAAATATTTGCATGAAAAAAGGATGAAATGATAGTATAGCTATCTAATTTAAGTGAATACAATTAAGATTTGCTTATGAAGTAACTTTTTTTTTTTTTTTTGCTTCTTTGAATGATAGGAGAAGGAGAGATAAGGTTTCATTGGATAAGCAGAGTTATGGGATGCTGTCCATAGGATAAGTGATGGCTTATACGTGAACAATGAGGTAAGGAGCATAGGGGTGAAGGTTCGTTAAAAACTTTGTTACTTTTGAAACAATAATCAGTTGATATATATACCCATGTTTTATTGTTTACTTAGGAAAAATTACAAGAAACCTTAAGCCAAGTGGACCAAACACAGCTTTCAATAATTTTCCTATACAATACTTTTGGGCAAGTGTTTGGAAAGGAGCATCCAGGTCATGTTCGAGGATTAGGCATGGGTGTTTGTCCCACTAGCATGTTTGGGAGCAATTCTCAAAGAGGAGGTGGCAGCTATTCATCAGGCTCCAATCCTGTGAACCAAGAAGAATTTTATATGCTTAAATAAGAGATATATCAAAATAAGGAGGAATTGGCTAAAACACAGGCACAAGTACAAGCCATTTTGGACTACATCAAGGCCATGGGCGAGTGCATTCTACCCCATTTGTCCAATCAGCCACCTATTGACGAACAGGTATTATGCGTAAAACTTGGTCAAATATGTTATTCCAACTGCATGAATACTTGCATTTGGTGATATGTTCCTGTTTGCTGCCAAATATGAAATTTTGTTGATGTAGATATGCAAGCAAAACTGCATATGGATGCCTTACATTCTAGTGTAATCTGCCTTCAGTTTGGAAATGAGCTTTAAGTTTTTGTTTGCTGCCAAATATGAAGTTTTGTTGATGTAGATATGCAAGCAACATTGCATATGGATGCCTTACATTCTGGTGTAATCTACCTTCAATTTGGAAATGAGCTTTAAGTTTTTGTTTGCTACCAAATATGAAGTTTTGTTGATATAGATATGCAGGCAACACTGTATATGGATGCCTTGCATTTTGATGTAATCTACCTTCAGTTTGAAAATGAGCTTTAAGTTTTTGTGTCTGTCTTATTCACCATATTCATGTTTAACAGGATCCTCATAAAGCTATCTTTGTATCTTTGTTTCTTGTCTTCTTTGGTCAGGTTGAATTTCAATGTGGTTTCTCTTTGGCCATGAGTGTCAAAGACATTAGTAATTGAATTGTTGTTTTTTATTCATAATTGGACCAATTTCTACATAATTGAATTGCTGTTTTTCAGCATAATTGGACAAATATGATGTCTGTTTTCTGCATATGTATGCCAAACTATGGTATAATTGTGTTAGTTTATAGGTAATTGAATTGCTATTTTCAAACCAGAAGTTTGCTAAACTATGGCATAATTGAATTGCTATTTTTATATGTCTAAATTCCTAAGTAATTCTTCAGTTTGAAATGTTCTTTTTCTTTTTTTCTTTTCAGGATGAGATTGATGTTAATTTGAAAGATCAATTTTCACCTATATATACAAGGAGATCGTCAAGAAGGAGAAATCAAGATAAAAATACCACTGATCCTGACCAATCTTCTTAAGTTTTATTGTATTTTTATTTTTAAATAGTTTTCGATTGGAATGTAATAGTCGTTTGATATTATAACTTTTGATTTGTACCTTTAAATATTTTATTTGAATGAATGTCATTTTTATTATATTTGAATGAATGTCATTTTTATTACATCATGAATTTGCATTTTTATTTTATAGAGATAATTAGTGTTATTAATTAATGAAATGAATAGATTGAGTGGCTTGAAATTTTAAAAAAATATATTACAAAAATTTAGCAGCGGTTCTTTTAAATATAAAATCAAAAAATAATGACGATTAATTAATTGCTGCTGAATTAAATTACAAATTTTTTAAAAAATAGCAGTGGTGGTTAAATAACCGCTGCTAAATTAAATTGTAAATTTTTTTAAAAAAATAGTTTCGATTAATTAACTGCTGCTAGATTATCTGTTAAATTTCATTTTTCCAATGATTCCATTTAACCGCCGCTAATATCGACCTGGTATCATGTCTTCTTACTATTCTCATAACCACCACCATTGTACTCTGCGGCAGTTTTAAGGGTTTGTTTATAGTGAGATATGCATTTTTTTAAAGATTAGAGGTTATATGCAAATAATATAAAGTATATGAGGATTTAGTGCATTTTAACCATAAAAAAATAATTACAACTAATATTACTGTTAGAATATTAATTTTTTTTTATTTTTAAGGGCAAAAAAACTACAAAAACAAACTGATTTGGAACGTTTCACAAAGTACAAAGTGGTTTAATCTTTGTTTTTTTTTTTTTTCTTCAACTAATGAATTGATGCAGATTGTAGGTTCTTAAGTTAGGCCTCCAAACAACCCTTGGCTCACATGATGCGTAGTTCAATCGTGGTGGGTGTCTTACTGCCCACGTTTGCTCACCCTTCTTTCTCCCCATCAGTCAATGGTTCTTATTACCTCTTAGACCTTGTTTGTTGTTTGTTGAAGAATAATTAGGTTTTTATTTTTGCCATTTTTAGTGATTCAATGGGGTAAAAGTTCAAACTAAAGAACAACCACATCGCAACAAAATGGGTTATAGAATTCCTAAGGCACATCATCAGCAAGTAAGTAGCAGGCACCAATCATTCCAGCAGGTGAAGACATAACCCTTCGGAATTACCAAAAAAATAAAATAAAATTCAATTCATTTAAATTTTGATTCATGAATAACTTTATGCATAAAATTAAAATTAATTCCATATACAAGAGTCAGTCATGATTTAATATAGCATTTCAGAATTTCTCAGAATTAGAATGACAAATATTGCATCTTCGATTCTTACACATTCCATATTGAAATCAGATCAGTTAATTCCTTCCCACTTCAAATTATGCCCAATTCCTAAATCCAGCTTTACATATATGATATTTTTTTTTTAGTTGAACTACAAGTCAGGAGAAACCAGAGGTGGTATGTAAATTT
>JANHAO010025479.1:0-11340 GCA_026873985.1 Saraca asoca
CGGGAAGAGTTCTGGGACCCAATGCTGCTTTTGAAGTGCTAAAGAGATAGGACCAAGAGGAAGGAGATGAAATAAATGAGCAACATGTTTAACATGGTTCGGCTAAATCTGGGCGGTACCGGACCCTACGTCCATAGTGGAGATTTTATTAATATGAAGTATTTTACAGAGTTTCTGCTTACCAAATTATCCCCCTTACTAACAATGTAAGCCTATTTATAGGGAAAGGAGGGGTTACATGCATTAATTGCTGGCTATAGTTGTGTTACATCAAATAGTAAATGAGAAAAGACAGTGAAGGTGGCTACAATCTGGTTATTGCAAAAAGTAGGTTGCTGAATGGTTCCCCCCTAGGTTGACGGTAGAATTGAGTTTGCTTCCTGGTGTCCTAGATAAGAACCTCAGGTTTCGAAAATGTCACGGGCTCTACTGTTATGAGCCGGGTATCATTGCAGCGAGAAGATGATCTCGGATGGAATGGTCGTTTACCCCGCAGATTTGGGCTTGTGACTTTGCTGCTAGTCTATCCCTCATGGGGGAGGTTATTTCATAGGATGCATCCGGACCTCCTCGGGCGTCGTTGGGATGCGACGAGCGAGGCGGGGTTAGCATTCGGGATTACTTTGCCGCTGTTGCTTACGGGAGCATGGTCCTCGTTGCACTCGAGGACTCATCCTTGCAAAGCTAATTTTTGTATACAACATATATCTAAAGGTTTTATTCGCGTAATTTATAAAATAACCATCAAGTATTGGTTTCCTATACCAAAACTTGATGACATGCTTGACTTAATGACAATAGCAAAGGTGTTCTCCAAAATTAACCTTCAAAGCTACAATCATCAAATCAGAATTTGGCTAGAAGATGAATGGAAACAACATTTAAGACAAGGGATGGGCTCTATGAATGGTAAGTGATACCATTTGGACTCATTAATGCCCCAACATTTTTATGAGGGTAATGAATCATGTTTTGTGGCTATATATTTTGAAATTTATTGCTATTTATTTTAATGATATACTCATTTATAACTACAACTGAGAAGAACATGTGTCTCACCTATGACAGGTTTTAAAGACTCTAAGGGTAGAAAAACTCTACATCAATTTGATAAAGTGCAAATTCTTAAGTGACCAAGTAAACTTCTTGGATTTTATTATCTCTTCTAAGAGTATTCCAACTGATCCAGAAAAGGTGAAAGCTATACTAGACTAGCCTACACCAGCCAACATAAGTGAAGTTAGAAGTTTCCATGGTCTAGCAAGTTTCTACAGCCATTTTATTCATAATTTCAGCTTAATTATGGCACCAATAATTGAATGCCTTAAGAAAGGGAGCTTTGTTTGGTCACATGTAGTAAATAAAGCTTTTAAAGAAGTTAAGAGGTTGATGGCAGAAGCACCAGTTCTTAGATTTCCATATTTTAACAAAGTATTTAAGCTATCTTATGATGCATGCCATATAGGCATTAGTGCAGTTCTCAATTAAGAAGGACATCCTATTACTTTCTATAATGAGAAATTAAATGAAGTGAAGAAAAGGTACACTACTTATGACCTTGGATTTTATGCTATTTTCCAAGCAATCAAGCATTGGAAGTGTTATTTTTCCTACAAAGAGTTTGTTCTTTACTTAGACCATGAGGCTTTAAAGTATCTCAATTCTCAAAGGCATTTGAATTCTAGGCATGCTAAATGGAGTGTACATTTACAGCAATTTAACTTTGTCATTAAGCATTGTTTAGGGGTGCAAAATAAGGCTGCAAATGCTTTAAGCAAAAAGGCTACTTTAGTCACTCTTATGTCAGTGAAAGTTATTGGGTTGAAGAATTAAAGAATGAATATTTGACTGATGAATACTTTAGGCCAATCTTATACAGACTTACAAGCCAACCAAGTTAGTCCATACCTTGTTTTGAGCATAAAGGATGGTTATCTTTTATATGGAAATTGGTTGTGCATTCCAAATAACTTAATTTGTGATTTTGTTGTTTGGAAATTACATTTAGGAGGGCTTGTTGGGCATTTTGAAAGAGACAAGACTACTAATTTGATAGAAGATCGCTTCTATTGGTCATGACTAAGGCATGATGTTGAAAAGATTATACGCCAATGTTGTATTTGTCAGACTTCTAAAAGGAAGAAGCAAAATTTTGGTTTGTATACACTACTTTCAATCCCTCATGCACCTTAAGAGGACTTATCCATGGACTTTGTTCTAGGATTCCCAAAGACACCACGAGGGTTTTACTCAATCTTTGTAATAGTGGACAGGTTTTCTAAAATAGTCCACTTCATTCCCCATAAAGAGATAGTGGAAGCATCTAAAATTGCTTAACTCTTTTTTTTGAGAAGTAGTAAGGCTACATGGTCTTCCAAAGACCATTGTTTCCGATCATGATATCAAGTTTGTATCTTACTTTTCAAAAACTCTATGGAGGCTTATGGGAAGAAAGCTCAAAGTTTCTAATGCCTATCATCCACAAACTGATGAGCAAGCAAAAATTGTCAATAGGAGTTTGTGTGATTTGTTAAGGTTCTTAATAATAAACAATGTCCAATCATGAGATCTGGTCTTACCTAAGGCAAAATTTGCCTATAATAGCTCTGTCAACAGAAGTACAAGTCATTCCCCATTTGATATAGTGATAAGGTTGATCTTGTGCCTCTACCTATTGAATCCAGAACAGCCAAGATGGTAAAGAGTTTGCTAGGCACATTCACAATTTTCTTGACAAAATTAAAAAAAAAAGATTGAAATAAACAACCAGCAATATAAATCTAATGCAGAATTGTGCAAAAGAAACATTGATTTTTGGGAAGGGGACCAAGTTATAATGAGATTAAGACTTAAACGTTTCCTAAAAGGAGCATACCAAAAGCTCCATTCAAGGAAAGCAGTGCCATACAAGGTACTGAAATGACTAGGCAACAATGCTTATTTGTTAGAGCTACCAAAAGAGCTTAGCATCAGTCTTATATTTAATGTGGAAGATATTAATCCATATTATGGAACTCATGAGGAAGTAGAGGAAGAATTTTCTACTCCTAGGCTTCCTAAGATGTCAAAAACAAGTGAGGACATTGAAGATGTTTTGAATGAACAAACCATCCTTACAAGGAAAAGGAGCTATAAGAAATTTCTTGTCTAATGGAAAAAGAAACCAATATCAAAAGCATTTGGATCACTACTACTGATTTTCAATGGAAATGTCTTGAACTCTACAAGACATACCAAGCCTTTCATTTGTTGGAGATGAGTTCTTCCAAGGGGGAATTAATGAAGAGTAATAATTTTAGATTTTATTTGTCAATTAAGTGTTTTAGATGTTTGATAATAGTTGAATACTTAATTAGAGAGTATTGAAAAAGTAATTTCATCACTAAGACTATGTGTCATCAAAAGTAGTTGGGACGTAGTCAAGCAGTCATTTATTTAGTTTGGAAAGTGTCTAGTCAGTTTAAGGATCATTTGAGGTTATATACATAGGGATTTCCTATGTAATTTCAACATAGTTTAAAAATATAATTCTAGTGCTCGAAAATGCTTTTTGAATTCTTTAGGAAAAAAATTCTAAGTTTTCAAGTTTTATCCAAGAAGGTGAACTCTTCCTACTACGCTTTAAGTTCATCCTATCTTCTTACTATCCCACTAATCCTATTTTCTTACTATCTCACTAATCCAAACTCATAAAACACATAAATTTTCAGGCTGCATCACTTTATTAGGAATTTATGAAATTAACACTTGAATACATAATTACTCATAATACTTTAATTTGCATAAAAATCATTTTCTAAGCATAATAAGAAACAATAAAATAGTCATAACAATCTTGATTTAAAAGAATTAACTTTTCATACATATTATAATATAAGGCTATCATAAAGTACAAAACATAAAATTTTTGCACATAACAATTGTAAATCAGAATAAAATATGCACTCACAGCTTCAAGTTTCTTGAGCTTAATTTTGAAGACGTTGTAACCTGAGATTCCCTCCAAAATCCATGGGCTTTTCCTTTAAGATTTGAAATGGCACTCCAACATGCTTCAAGTCCCTAGATTATTTATTACACAATTTGTCATTTTTGCGAGTTCCAATTGCATTTAAATTAGTTTACCAACTCAAACACAGCCACAACTCCTAACTTCCTTAGCTCAAATCCCCTCTCTCTCATCTTCTTCTCTCCTTTTTTTTATACCAACTTTCCACAACTCAAAATTAACCAATAATAATTTAAATTAGTAAGACATTTTCATAATCTTTCTCATCTCCAAATTTAAATCTTTAACTCCCAATTAAGTAAAAACCCACTCACATCACTTTACCCATAGACGAAGATCTGCATGGCATAAATTAGAACATCAAAGGGTGGATTTACACCTTAAGGAAGGCCAAGGAGCTGCTGTTGGGAAGAGTGGCCGAAGCAAGAGCCACTAGGACTAAGCTGAAGACGGAAAAACACAAGGTTGCTAGTTGCCATCAGGTTCAGCAGAAATTGCAGTGGTTGGTGACTAGTTGAAGTCCCACCGCCTTCGCCGTTCAAAGCTAGCGGCGCTACTGGCCATAACTCAGCAGTTGCAGAGGAAGTCAGCACAGAGTGTTGTCAATGAAAAAGGAGTGGTGAAAATGTAGTTAGGAAAACAAAGATTACTGGCGGGAAAAGCTAAATGAAAGCGGTGAATGACTGAGACAAAATGGTGAGGAAGAAAGCATAGTCTAGAGACTTCTTGACAAAGAAAAACGAGAAATAAAAAAAAAAGGAAAAAGAAAGAAATTTTGTAAAATAATAAGTGTTGAAGTCCGAATCAAAATAGATTTGAATTACACTTAGATTACATAGTACATCAAATAAACAAACGTCATAGATTCCTTTTTTTTTTAAGGTTTAATTAGTAAACTTTAAATAGTCAATTTAATAAAACAGAGTATTAAATATATTTTTATAAATTATAAAATTTAATTAAAGAAATTTCCAATAATACTTAATAAAATTTAAATAATAAATCTTGTAGTGAAGCAAATCAAATATTTATTTAATAATTGAAATAAATGATGGTCTAAATATTTAAAATAATCATAAATATATATAATTTATTTATTATTTGAAATAATGATTTTTAAAATTATAATTTATCCAAAAATGCATTAAATAAATGACAATGTAATAAAAGAATTATTTCAAATACAATAAGTGACGTCAAAACAATCATTAATCACTCATAGGTGCATTTCATGAGTGATGCTCGTGTATTTGCAAAATATTTAGGTGAAGTTTGATTTGCGAAATCTTTCTCACAAACTTGAAAATATTTTAAGGGAATGTTAGATTCTTATATTTGATTCAAAATTTTAAAAAAAAAGTATCCAAAAATATTTACACTCCCATGAATGTCTTTAACTCAATATTCCCACCAAATATTCCTATAATGGGAGGTGAATATCTTGCATTCTCATGACGTGGTAATCTTTTAGTTATATAAAAAAATTATTTTATCTACTCTTTTATTGATATCTTATCACCTTAACTCATCACCATATTCCATTGTTGACTATCATCCACTATCATTGATCACCATCTATCACTACCTACTGTCATTGACCATTGTCTATCACCACCTGCTGTTATTGACCATCGTCCACCACCACTTTTCATCATTGACCACTATCTACCACCACTAACCACTATCCACCACCACATTCCACCGTTAGCTACCAGTATTGGAAGGGCTTTGATGCATTTGGTTGCTACACTTGTACAAAGTGTTATAACTCTGGATCTAAATGGCTCAATTTTAACTTAAAGACCTATAAATGTTGGGCCTTTGTTACTAGATCCACTTAACTGGATTTTTTCCCTTCTTTTATGGATCTCTTGGGTCAGAACTATTACACTTACCAGGTTAAATGTTTAATCTTATACACAATTTTTGATTGCAAAGAACCTCAATATGCAACAACCTAGTGACTCTAATGGGAATCAAATTCTGGAATACAATAAAAGATAAGAAGGGACCAAGATAATCCAAGTATTATAAGAAGAGAAGAATTGTTCTTCAAGAAATTATAGAACCAGGTGGACAAAATCAGTTGATTAAAGGTTCAAAAGAGGAAAGTAGTTTAAGTGTTCATGACAACATACAGAGTTTGCTAGTGGAGATTGCAGTTGAGTTTTCACAAGTTCATTTGGGGTTCCAAGAAGTTGTCCCTTAACAGCTTCCTCCCCAGTCATGAAGATCATAGCATGGCACTATAAAGGTTTGAGTTGCACCTCTACAGTTCATAGACCAAAGCAACTCATGAAAATCTATCAACCTGACTTTTATTTCTTATCAGAGACTTTGCAGCCCACTAGCAAAGTTAGTAAAATATTGAAGTCTGTTGGCTTTGATGAAGTTTTGGGTCTTGATATTGAAGGGCACAAAAGAGGTTTAGTTTGGGCCTGGATATCTAAATACAAGGTCCTTTCTTTAAATGCTTCTTAAAATTGGACTCATCTTCAAATTGATAAACATAATCAACCATTTGTGTACATAACTAGTGTTCATGACCTCCTCAGATCAAGGATAGATATAAGCTTTGGCATTATCTCACTAAAATCAATACTTAGATTTAGTTGCCTTAGCTCATCCTTGGGGATTTCAATCAGGTTTTGAGGGCCGAAGATAAGTATAGTTTTTGCTCCAAAAATTTTGGTTCTACTAATTTCCAAAAATCTAGTGATTGATTGTATCCTTGGACCAACAATAAGAGGACATGAATTTGCATGAGAAAAGCTTGACAGAGCTTTTTGTAACAAATGGCTTTCTTTTTCTTAAGCATGGATTCTTTGTTACTGGCAAAGTACCAGTGTTGCATGATATCAGATTCTGATAGTCGACAGATACTTCTCGATACATATCACAGAAGAATCGAATCTATGTTTTTTTACTTTCATTGATTACAAACTTTGGATAAGATATTGATTCTTCAAGATATTTAAGAGATGCAGCTTAGATTTGCTTTCCTTTAACGTAATCAGAAAAATTTGATTTATTTTTTAAAGTAGATTTTTTTTTAATAAAAGAAGCAGCTATGATACTTAAGGGAAAGGAATAATACTAATCAAATTACATGAATTTTAAAATTAGTCAAGAATCAAACTATCAATATATCACCAAATTATCCTTTTTTTATTGATAGTGATAAATGTTATTATTGTTTAGTGCTTTTTTTTATAAACTTATAGCAGATACATATTTCTAATTCTTAAATGTTAATATTCCTATATGAAATTTATACTTTTTTTATCATAATTGTATTTGTATCTTAATTTTTTAAAAAATTGTCATGTTTGCATACTTGTATCATATCGTATCCAATACTCATATCATATCTGTACTTTATTTCTTTCTTTGTATTTTGAGTCTCTAGTCCAAAACCTCCCTAACTCCACTTCTGATTGTGCTCCAATTATAGTTAATACATATAAAATCCATACAAATAAGAAGTAAGTGTTCAGTTTCAAAACATGTGGCTTGCTCATGATCAATGTATAAATGGTGCAAAGCAGGTCTGGAATAAGGAATTTGGTGGCTCTCATGCTTATCAGATAGTGGGAAAGTTGAATGAAACTAAAAAAACAATTAATGATTTGGGATAAGCAATGCTTTGGTAAAACAAATTGAGAATTGTTCATCTAGAAATAACATTAGCAAACTTGCAGACACAAATTCAGCAAAACAATCAAGCTTTAGAAAGGGATATAAGAAAATAGATTGAATTTCTTATGCATTATCAAGAGATTTAACTTGCTTAGAAAGCTACATAGTATTGGTTGCTTATTGGTGACAGGTGTACAAAGTATTTTCATATAGATATTAATAGAAGAAGAATTAAATCCAAGATTGATAAAATCAAAGATGTTAATGGAATTTGGTAACATAGGCATTCAATCTTGTGCAATCTAGCTATATGTCACTTCCAAAATTTATTTTCACTGCCCTAGTTTGCAATTTTGAATCCAAACTTGATACAGTTTAATGTTCCTAAGCTTGATAATGATCACCTCATTATTCAGGTAGACCTTTTATAGAATTCAAAATTAAACAGAGAGTTTTTAGAATGAATCTAGGTAAAGCACCAGGCCCTAATGATTTTAATGTAAGGTTTTATCACTAGTTTTGGCCAATCATTGGTAAGGAGGTCATGAATATGAACTTGTCTTTGTAAGCATGTACTAACACTTAAGGATCAAAAATAAAAGTTGTAGCGAAAGTTGAATTAAACTTATTACCTCTGGCCATTAATTTTTGGTTGCTGCCTTTCCCTCCTTTTGCACTGCGTTCAGGAGTTTCCAATGCCTCTCAATCTCTCAAAATGATGGCATTCTTACTGTATGGATAGTTGATAGCATAAGGGACCCTAAACACCCTTATTTATAGGACTTTCGGTCTAACATAAAAAATTCCAAAATTTTAGTTTGCTTGGATTTATTTGAACTACCTCAAATCCTTATCCTAATGGTATAGTTATATTGGCTAGATTATAAGGAGATAAAGGCTTGTAGTTTTTATCTTTTCCTAACTTTCCGACAGGCTATTGCACTGGTCCAATAAAGCCTTATCTATCAATGCAACAACAAAGCCTTATCCATCGATAAAGCCTTATCTTACATTCTCCCACTTGGCTAATATATATACCAGAATTTGCCAAGGTAAGAAATAAATACATGAATCATAGCAATAATTTTTCTTATAATGAGTATTATCTTCCATGTATCACATGCATTTGCATCTTACATTAGTCCAAAATATCGAAAGAATAAACCGTATTTTTATTCTAGGTTCAAACTTTATTGATATTTCTCAAACAAAATAAGCATATGCATATATATAAAACAAAAATGAGAAAAATATGATTGAAGTAGACTTTCATTAAAAATAACATTCTCTTATACAATTGATATTAGTGGAAATTGGAACCGAGTGGAAGGATGGCGAGAGCCCAGGGAAAACTAGACTTGGCTCAACAAGGAGTTCGCCAAATCATTGTATGGAAGCCTTCAGCTCATAGAATCTCCCATGTTCGCTGAACGAACGAGCTCAAAGCCAAATGCTAGCTGCACTCTTGACGAGCAGGCTCAGGTTCATGATAGGCCAATCTCACACAACTGGAAGCTTGCTAAAGCTAATCATAAAGTTGACATACAACTTGCGCTGTTGTCCTGCAATTATGGCCAGTAGGTTCCACTTGCAGAAGGAGGCCTACAGAAGTTAGTCCCTAGTACCTTAGGCAATCTTGTACATTTAACATTTGATGTAATAGATGCACTCTTAAGTTTTAGTCCCATCTGTACCCCTCCATGTTTCTATAAATGGGGGGCTAGAATCATTGTAAAAGAAAAAAAAAAGGGAAAAAGGAAAAACAAGGACAAAGAACCAGTAAGAGCTCGACTAGGAAAATTATATTGAAAAATCCTGTAAACACTTTCTCAATACAATAAAATTTCCGCCATGGACGTAGGGTCTGGTGCCACCCGGATTTGGCCAAACCACGTTAAACCACTACGTTTTCTTCTCTTCTTCTTCTTTAGTCTTCCTGCCATTCAACCCCCCCTTTTTTCCTCATTTTCAAGATCGAAGAATGGTCGGATTTAGATCGAACCAAAATCCATTATCAATATTTTGGCATGCCTAGTGGGACCCTCTTATTCTTCGATCTTTTCTTTGATTACTTCCGCTTAAGTTAAAGTGGTGAGAGGAAAGGCCGCAAAGAAGCAGAATGCCTTTACCAGCTGATTGGAAGGTCATACTACAAGCTCTTCTACCACTAGAACCGCCAATGGCCTGGCCTCCCCAGTTCGCAGCCAACCGTCACCATCGTCAACTAGGTCGATGAAGCCTAAGCATGACACCAGTGCTAGGAAACATTCAAAGCTTTGATGAGGAAGATGGTTGAAGCATTTCAAGTGCTAGCTCAGACACAAGATCAAAACGTCCAAAGACAAATAGAGTTTGCTGCACTCAGAATCACCCCTCAACAACAGCGAGCTGAAACTTTGAATAAAGTCAATCGTGAGCACATCTCAAACCCCCCCATGGCAAGGAGGATGTGAGAAGTCGCCAGGACTCCAGTCAGAAGTTTAAGGGATTGCCACTGATGGTTAAAGAATTATTTCAAAGGGTGAAATAGCTAGAGACATACCCCAAGCTCGAGATAATCAAGGAGGTGTAAAGGAGCAAACTCTTTTTTTCAGGAAAATCAAAATGGAACCTTTACCTGAAAAACTCAAAATTCCTACCTTTCTACTTTACAATGGGAACAGCTATCCACATAATCACCTAGATATGTTCAACGATTAGATGGATCTCCGAACAAGCAACCCTCTGATCAAGTGCCACATCTTTCCTATCACTTTGGGAGATGCCCCTCGAGCCTAGTTCAGAAACCTCCTGGCCCGTAGTATCAATAGCTAGGAAGAATGTTAGCAGAGATTTCTTGACCACTATAGGGCATTGAAGAGGTAACTCACACCCCCTTGTCACCTCGCCATAATCTTTTAGCATAGGCATGAGTCTCTAAAGGACTACATTGCTCATTTCAGACATGAGATCGACAATGTGAAAAGTCTGTCCAACAAAAGTATCCTGACAGTGATATCTGCTGGACTTCACAAGGATGGCAAGTTATATAAAAGCATTTACAAATCCCCAGTAGCAGACCTAGGAGAATTCTATGATCGAGCCACCAAACAAATCAGGTAGGAAGAGACGTTTGGTACAAGGAAACCTGAACTGGACAGTCCAGGATAGGGTAAGAAGAAAAGCAATGGTGAAGATGTGAGGAGCATTCACAATTCTTGGCCTACGAAGAAGGCCAAGGTCGAGCGACCGCAACAATCGACCCATGACAAGCACTACAGTATCTTATGAGATACTCCTGACAAAATCTATGCAGTAAAAAGGAATAAAGAGGACTTCGGGACACCTACTCCTTTGTGGGTACATCACGGAGGTAGAAACATGAACAAATTTTGTGCATACCACAATGAAGTGGGACACAACACCTCAGATTGCGAGCCCTTAGAGATGCCATTGAGGATTTGATTAAAAAAGGACGTTTGAGAGAATATGTGCTACGGCCCATAGCATAGTGGCTTCCCTAACCTCAACGAGATTCTGAGCAGGAGCAACCAGCTATAGTAAGAACTATACATTGAGCTTGTAATCCAATAAGCAGGAATGTCCAAAATCTTGTGTAGATTAGTATGGAGTTGATGTAGCTGCAAAGTTACTGCACGTTTTAAAAATAACCGCAAGCGCACGGCGTAGTTGTAACACAGAACCGGCGAGTA